>APFE030328653.1:12795-40655 GCA_000404065.3 Pinus taeda
TTCCCTAGCTAAGAGAGTTGGATAATGCAAACTTTTGATAAAAGCAACTTTCTTAACAGACAATCAAAGAAACAATCTCTTTATCTTTTCCAAGCATACAACACATGACCACTCATTACTTGCACGAAAATTCCTTTCTCTTTCAAAAACTCCAAATGCTACTTAAAACAAACTTTGCAAAGGAGATGTTTTTGTATTTTTCCTATTTAACAAAGCATATAAAACTATTTTAACAAAAGCAATTTCAAAATTTATAAAAATCTATGGAAAACTCACTCAAAAGCAAATCAAAAGGAAATTTACCTAAAAGCAAATCTAAAGAGGCAAAAGCCTACTAAGATGATTCCAGGTTGTTTTACTCGGTAACAATCAAACCAAGGACCAATTCATGCAGAATCATAAACCAGTCAAAAACAAAAATCAAACTCTTTTGTTCTTTTCTTAAGAATGAAATTCACAACTTCAATCAACAAGATTCTTCGAAATTCCGCAAAGAGACAACACAAAGGTAGGTTGCTCACACAGGTAGACTTTATGACAGGTCCGACTCCTAAGAAGACTGACAAAACTAGAGAGATCCAAGGTTTCACAACCTATAAAGTCAAAGTCACTAAAACTCTTGATGCTAACGAAACTAGTTCAGGTGAAGATCTCTGACAGATAACCAATGGATCTGGGCAGTAAAAACTAATGAAAGACAAAATCTAAGGGAAAAAATGGAAAAAAAGGAAATTTTCTCAATTTTTGACAGGGTACGCAGGCAGCCTGTTTGCACAAGTGCGTGCACGCTCTGTGTACAAAGATGCAGTGCGTACAAGTACGCACTGTGCTCAACTCAGAGGGTGCATACTACTAAAAAATCAATAAAAGCTAAAATCTAACTTAACTCTAAGCTAGCCCACCCAAATACACAGTCAAACAGCCAAAAACCAAAAAAGAAATGACTATTTTCAGATCAAAGTGTCACACAAACGAAAAATCAATCACATTAATGGAATCCCCAGCGGAGTCACCAATTTGTCATGCTGAAAGAGTTAATCTTGCGGACAAAACCAACCTCCCTAGAAGCCTAAGACTTTCTAGTGACAAACAAGACAATTAAGAGCAATCCTTCTCTAAATATGCATTTACCATACAAGAAATCAAGTGTTTTAGATCCTACCAGTAGTCCAACGTTGTTGTAGTAGTCTAGCCTCGTCGATCCGGATGAGCTCCTCCTTCACTTCGAAACCTGCATTCACTAACAAACAAATGATTACATAGCACCTGAATATCTCATAAAATAAAACATATTCAACATACAGACCAAGGAGTATATGAAACAACTCATTAATAACAAATTGTTGAGAAGAATGACTTATTTGTATTAATAGGAAACAAGAAACCATACAACCTGAGCCTTGTGTTGTTGCAATTTCCCCCAGGGTCCAGCAAGAGTTTTCATTTACTTTGATAGCTCACCCACTCCTTTTGAAACAAGAAAGGATGGGAATCTTCCTCACAAGCTTCTAAAGGAAGTCTAATCCAGGCAACATCTACCCTTTGGAATGTTCAGCTTTCAACCTCCCCTCCTCTGGCCCAATGCCTATATTTATACTGTTCTAGAGGAAGTTAATCAGGTGCAACATCAATGGGATAAGCCCCTCTTTTGGATGGGGTAGCTCCTCTCTTGATGGGATAAGTTCCTCTTTCATAGGGATATATGAACCATCTGGAGGCGCTCAATACACGTCAAACAATCTTCTAGAATGCTCTAGAAATGACCACAAGTAACTTTTTTAAGATGAAACTCGTGCCTTTTGACCTTTACAGGAGTACGCACCCATCCTTTGACATACAGAGCGTACAAGTACGCAGGTATAATGAACTTGGGATGCGTACACGCAGGTAAGGTAGAGAGAAACTGCGTACCCAGAGATAAACATGTTTTTTTAATGACTTTCTCTCTTTTCTGAAGTTTGACATGGAGAGCAGAGGTATAAGGCTTTCCAAGGAAGATAGTATGACTGTTGATGGAGCCATACTAACTGCAAATAGTCATGGTGACAAATTTTAGTGTAACAGGTGGCCTCTCTATTATGTTTTCAAAGTAGCATTTTCACAATAGTGATCTCAATTTTAGTCTCGCTCAGCAGATACAAATCAGTAAGACTGTACTTGGATTCCCCAAGTCTCTGTGGTACACAGACTCTCCTCACTGAACTCTCGACCTCTATTGGTCATAGTAGTATGAGCCCAATCTAAGACTCATACATGACAGACATTATAGAGGAGTACTCTTGAACCTCTCAAGCCTTCTCTAAAGCACACAAACTCTCTGAATCTCTCTATCTATGTCTTGACTCTAGCTCGATGTTGCCTTTGCTTCTACAGGTCAACTCGGCTTCTCATCTCTGCTTCTAACTTGCTTCCCCATCTCTCTCCATCAGTTTGTGGCATTGAAGCCAATCTACTTCCTGACTGTTCATTTCCACTTCCTAACTTTTCGGTTCCCCTGCCGCTATCCATTTGAATCCCTTTGTCCATCGTAATTAGTCACTGTATAATACCTCATAGGGAGGTGGCCACCTTTTTCATAACGGATGAGTGTCAGTTCTCTTGGCCATATTCGAAATGATCATTTATTCCGTTAACTCCAAGAATACCCATGAAACACCACCTTCTACCAATGCATTGTCCATGTCGGACTTCAAATCCTATACAAATCTCCCTGTTGACCCTGTCAAATTCGGTCATCCATCGGAATGTGTCTCTGCTGTTTATTTGGGGACCCCAGATCCTACGGTCTTCTGTCGGACATGTGGCACTCATTTTATGGCATCGGGCGGAACTTCATTGAAACCGCTTACTGCTCGAAGCCCCTCCAATATTCTACCGGTTTTGTGGAATCCCGCCTCCATGGAATCAGAATGATATCTGTTGCATTTTATAATATTTCAGGTCTGGGTGCTTGTGACCTTTCCTTCTTTGAGGGGTTTTCCATGTGATATGCAATTAGTGACTTGTCGCTAATCGCATATCAGAAATTACCCACGTTTCGCAAAATGGCCTCTGGATTGCTAATTTGTGATAGCACGTGTTACCATGGGCCGAAGGTCCTCGTTGCTCTGTGCTGATCACAATTTGCAATTATTATGAGGATATCTATGATAAGCTTTATCTTTATAATACTTTTAATCCTTGGCATTATTTTTAAAGAGTTCATGAAAACTTAGAGAGTGTTCTAGGATCCAATTTAGATCACGGCCTTCCCACTGAAAAAAGATTTTGGACCACCAAAAGTTGGTTTTTAAGCATCAATCAAGTGAGGATATAGATTCATCACTTGCCCAATTTCTATCAATCTTGCACTACTTGGTTTTGAACCTTTGAGCACAATCCTGAGGTACTCAACATCCCCTCTGCACATAGTTCTCACCTTCCTATCCAGAACTCTGTCTTCCGATTTTCTCAAGTTTCTTGAAAGGTCCATACCTTATCAGCTTCAGCTTCTCACCTTCACCTTGCATTCTGTCTTTTCTGATATACAACCAGACTTGATCACCAAATTTGAAACTATGCTCAGTCTGATACTTATCATGCCTTGCCTTATAATTGTATTGGCTCTGTTACAATTGTTCTTGTACTACCTAGTGAATCCCTTGGATTTGTTCAACGAACCTGGTTGCCTTGTCCACATCACTGTGTCCATCAACCACTATGTCTTTAACAAAGACAAAATCCAAGGGAGACCTTGGTATGAAACTAAAACAGGTCTCAAAAGGAGATCTCTATGTAGAAGAGTGTTTAGCCCAGTTGTAAGCATGATGCACATAACACAAATGTTCATCCCAAAGCTTGGGATGCTTACTGCAATAACCTCTAAGAAACTAGATTACTGTCCTATTAACCACCTCTATTTGGCCATCTGTTTGTGGATGAGAGGTTGTGCTCTTCTTCAGTCTAGTGTCCATCGATTCCCATAGACTTGTCCAAAACTTCCCAACAAATTGGGAATCTTGATCAAATGCAATGGAAGTGGGTAATCTAAAATGAACCCATACATGCTGAAAGAACAACTTTGTTGTTTGTTCAACTATAATATGTTTGTTACAAGGTATTAAGATACAAATTTTGTTGAACCTATCCACAATAACATATAAATAGTCATGACCTTTTCTAGATTTAGGCAATCCCCCAACAAAGTCCATGGAAATACTTTCCCAAGGATGAGAAGGAACTGGTAGTGGAGTGTACAAGCCTAGTTTTCTATTACTGGGCTTGCTTTTAGCACACATGGTACACCCTCGTATGTATCTAGAAATTATCTCATTCATTTTTGGCCAATAATGAAACCTTTGCAACTGTGCAACTGTTTTACTTACACCAAAGTGACCTGATATTAGAGAAGTGTGTGCTTCTCGAATTATATTTACTCTTTCGGTTTGAGGAATGCATCACCTTCCCAAATGATACAAAAGTTAGTCCTTAACATGATAATGCAATTCTTCTACTTGTTTGCCATGACTTAAAGTCGCATATACATCGTTAAAGTCTATATCTTGAGCATATTGTCAATGTAGCACTGAATTATGCTTAAATATAGTAGATGCATTTATGATTGGTCTGGAAAAAATATCTACAACTTTATTGTGCATGCCCTTTTTATATTTGATGAAAAGATGAAAATTTTGTAGAAAACCCATCCACCTATAGTGTCTTGATTGCTGCAACTTAGTTTGTGAGCGTAAATATTGAAGTGGTTGATGATCAGTATGTATAACTGTCTCTTTGCCCATTAGATAATGTTTCCACATTTTCACACTCTGGGCTAATGCATACAATTCTTTATCATATGTGGGATAATTAACTACTACAGAATTAAATGTCTTAGAATGATAACATATGAGTTTATCGTGCTACATCAACACTGCTCCCATGGCATAGTCACGGGCATCCGTTTCAATCTCGAAGGGTCTTTGAAGATTGGGCAGTGCTAGTATTGGTGTTGTACTAATATTTTCTTTTAAGGTGTGGAAGGCTTTCTGCTATTTGCCTCCCCACTGAAACACCTTGTTCAATCCTGTTAAAGCTTGTAAGGGAGCTGTAATCAAGGAAAAGTTAGCATTAAACTTTCTCCAATACTGCGCTGCTGCTATGAAGCTTCTAACTTCTGTAGCATATTTGGGTTTACGCCAGTTTATGATGACTACAACCTTAGAGGGATCTATCTTCAATTCACCAACCCCTACAATATAACCCAAATAATTCAAATATATTTTGCCAAATTCACACTTTGACATCTTAACATAAAGATTTTCTCTTTTCAAAACATCTAGAGTCTACTTTACATGCTTTAAATATTCTTCCCATGTTTTACTAAATACAAGAATGTCATCTAAATATACAATGACAAAATCATCAATAAAAGGCCTGAGTACATCATTCATTACTCTCATGAAAATAGCAGGAGCATTAGTTAAGCCAAAAGGCATAACTAGCCACTCATACAACTTCTTTCAAATGATTTAATATATCATCTACGTGAGGAAGGGGATAACGATTTTTTATCGTTATCTTATTCAGTGCTCAGTAATCAATGCACATTCTCCATGAGCCATCTTTATTTCTCACCAAGACAATTGGAGATCCACATGGTGATGTGCTAGGTCTTATGAACCCTTTCTCGAGCAACTCCTATACCTGCTTCGTGAATTTTGCATTCTCTAAAGTGGACAACCTGTGCATTCCAATGTTAGGCAATGGAGCTTCTCGTTACAAATTAATATCATGTACTATTTCCTTTCTGGGTGGCAGACCTTTAGGTTCTTGAAATATCATATCATATTCTGAAACAACTTTTTCTAAATCGGTTTGTTCTTTAGCATTAGAACCTTCAAATACATTGGTTTTATCAGGTTTCTTTTCCTTGACAGCCATTAGTAAAAATTGTTTGCATGAATTTACAATTCTTTTCATCTGCCTTGAGTTTATGAGAGTATATTTATTCTTGAGTTTATGAGCTCTTACAATATATTTGATTCCATCTTTAACGAGTTGATACTTGTTTTCAGCTCTCTAGAAAATGGCTTTCCTATCATACAAGTAAGGACTTCCTAAAACAATTCCATATATATCCAACGGAATGATATCTAACTCAACCTCATCTACAAGTTTTGACCCAAAAGAAAACCTAAGTTTACATCGTCTAGTCACTTGTAGCTTTGCTTTATCACATAACCAACCCAATGGATATGGCTTCTTGTGAGGTGTGGTTAGTAATCCCAGTTTCTTTATAATTGCCTCAGACATTAAGTTTACTTGTGAGCTGCTATCAAACAAAGTATCAATCTTTTGATGCTTGGAAATAACTCTAATATGAAAAATTTCATGTATTTTCCTCTCATTTTCTTGATTATCAGTAGATTGTGTAGAATTACTAGTAGATGCTTAAGAATTTTTACTTTTTATACCTATGGTTGTGATTGTTGTTTCATCCCTTGAGTTTGACCCCAAATCCTTTTGGATAGTTGCAGCGGTCTTCTTCTTTTTGCCATCGTACTTCTTGGGTTTCATCTCCAAATGTAGAATCCAACAGTGTTCATCATCATGCCCATCCTTCTTGTAGTGAGTGCATGAAGGTTTGGTCCTTTGTAAAGCATTTGTCTTCCTCTCTTTCCATTTCTGCTTTCTCTTTTCCTTGCTCTTGCTTGCAATGGGTTTTGATGATCCTCCAACTTCTGGGTTCACATCCTTGCCTCTAGCCTCTAGATGTGTAGCCTGAACAGACACCTCATCTATGCTAGTGGGATTAAACATGAGAATGGTATGTCTCAAATAACTATGTATACCACCTATATACTTTAGCAATGTTTCAGGTGAGTCTAAAGAAATTCCTAGAATTAAAGCTCATTTTCTAAATTCTTGGGTGTAACTTTGTACACTTTGCCCTTTCAATTGGCAAAGAGTTTGCCAACTCATCATAGCTTGTTGCATATAAGCTAGTGGATAGAATTTTTTTTTAATTGCACAAACAAATTCATTCCAAGTAGAAAGAATTTTACCATGCTTCTTCAAATCAGCTTGTGTCCTACCTTCCCACAATACCAAGGCGGTGCCTCCAAGGTGTAGGCTAGCCAACTGAATATTTTTGCTTTCTGAATCAATGTTCTACACTCTGCAATATACATGAATCTGTCTAATCCAGTTATCTAGCTTTTATGCATTCAATTCTCCGTCATAAACTAGAAAATCAAACTTCACATCTAATTTAATCAAAGAAGGTTTCTTCTTTTTCTTTTCAGGGCTTTCTTTGTGTGAAGAAGATGATGATGAAGGTGAAGATGGGAGAGATGGTGGAGAGGGCTACTCTTCTTCTCCTTTTCCTTCTGGGTGGGCAATTAGAAGAGGTTCTTTCACTCCTTTATCTTGTTTGGAGGTTGATGACTCTCCACCTCTACCTCTCTTAAATTCTCTACACATTTCTTCTACCATGGATCTCATGGTCATGAAACTATCCATAAACTGGGACTCTGATTCTAAGGGACTTTCTTCTAACATTTTCCTCTCATGATAGACTCTTCCAATTTCTGGGTTAGCTCCAACCAACTCTCCTTCTCCTAATTTAAGCTTTGATCTAGTTATCATTCAACAAAAGATAAAATCCATCACAATCTTGTCTAACCTTAGCAACCTAGAGCTCTGATACCACTTGATCTGAAATTGATCTAAGACAAACAATAAGGTATTACAAACTCATGTGCATGGATGTTCCTATGTTATTGTATGCAACGGATCGATAAGAATGTGAAATACACAGTCAATGAAGCAGTTAAAGAAAACATAATAGGCAAGCATATAAACACAACAATTTTAATAAGGAGTTCACCCAATACTCTTGGGCTATGTCTCCCAGTCCAACCTCCAGTGGTGGCCTCTCTATTATGCTTTCAAAGCAAAGTGTTTACAAGAGTGAGCTCAACTTGAGTCTCACTCAGTAGATACAAATCAGTAAGACTGTACTTGGATTCCCCAAGTCTCTGTGGTACACAGACTCTCCTCATTGAACTCTCGACCTCTATTGGTCACAGTAGTATGAGCCCAATCTGAGACTCGTACATGACAGGCATTACAGAGGAGTATACTTGAATCTCTCAAGCCTTCTCTGGAGCACACAAACTCTCTAACTCTCTCTCTCTCTATCTTGACTCTAGCTCGATGCTGCCTTTGCTTATGCAGTTCAACCCAGCTTCTCGTCTCTGCTTCTAACTTGCTCCCCCTTCTCTCTCTGTCAGTTTGTGGCTTTAAATCCAATCTTCTTCCTGACTATTCATTTCTGCTTCTTGGCCTTCTAGTTCCCCTGCCTCTATCTGTTTGAATCCCTCTGTCCCGCATAATTAGTCACTGTATAATGCCTCATAGGGAGGTGGCCACCTATTTTATAATGGATGAGTGTCAGTTCTCTTGGACATATTCGAAACGACCGTTTATTCCGTTAACTCCAAGAATACCCTTGAAACATGACCTTCCGCCAATGCATTGTCCATGTCGGAATTCAAATCCTATACAACTCTGCTTGTTGACCCCATCAAATTTGGTCATCCATTGGAATGCATCTCCGTCGTTGATCTAGGGACCCCAGATCCTGTGGTCATCATGCATATTGAGTGGCTAAGTAGCATGACGTTTACCTGTCCGATGTGAATGGTGTTTTGTCTCTTCCGCCAGATGTGTGGCACTCGTTGTATGGCATCGGGTGGAGCTTGGTTTAAATTGCTTACTGCTCGAAGCACCTTCAATATTCTACCGGCTTTGTGGAATCTCGCTTCCACGGAATCAGAATGATATCCATTGCATTTTATAATTTTTTAGGTCTGGGTACTTGCGGCCTTTCCTTCTTTAAGGGGTTTTCCCTACGATATGTGATTAGTGACTTGTTGCTAATCACATATCAGAAACTACCCCCATTTCTCGAAATGGCCTCTAGATTGCTAATTTGCGATAGCGCGCGTTACCATGGGCTAATGGTCTGCGCGCTTGACCGACGGTCCTTGTTGCTCCATGTTGATCACAAATTGCAACTGTTATGAGGATATCCCGGATAAGCTTGATATTTATAAGATTTTTAATCCTTGGCATGATTTTTAAAGAGTTCATGAAAAATTAGAGAGTGTTCTAGGATCCAATTTGGATCACAATGTGATGCCTCTTACTGCCAAGTCTATGGTACCAGTGTTTGATCCCTCATCTAATGCCTTAGAATGTACAACTTAGTGCATAGAAAACAACATCTAGTGCGTAGAAAACAAAAAATACAAGAACATAGATTATTTATTTTAAAGAATAACAAAGCTCCTTTGAAAAGTTCATCTTTTGAGCTTTCAAATACTAGTTTTATGATAAGTCTCAATCACGAGGCTTTACTCAATGAACTTCTTACATATCACATGTTAGTGACATATAAAACAATATCCGTAATATAGCTACATATTGGAAAATACCCCTAAAAATCACATTATTTAACCCCCAACCAATAAGAACCCAATATAGTTTTCCAATTTAAAAATCCCTGCTTCCACTAGATATTGTGGGTATCCATTTTTCATTAACATTCCCCCCCCCCCCCCAACCCCGCCCCATATATTTGGAAATATGAAAACTCTTTCCCCCTATATATCCCCAATATATTATGTCATATTTTTCCCAATATATATCCCCCAATATGAACCCATCTGGTATGATATTTCTCCCCAGTGAAGATCCCATGGTCTTAATGCATGCATAGCATCTCTCACACTCCCAATCCTGCTAAGAAAGTTGAGATGCATATACAATAAATATCCAACCATTTTTCCTTGAACATGAACATTGGAAACATCACTATCTACATTTGTTATACATACACCAAAGAAAGGTTCAATTCCTCTCTTTCTCGATGTTGCAAGGTCCAAAACGAGAACAAGGTGTGTGATTATACTGAAAGTACATATCTCAATAAAATTTGGCATCTTTTATTGAGAGTAGCTTCATAATGCAATAGTATTCCCATGGATGCTAGCATGAAAGGCTTGCATAAAATATTCAACACTCTTGAAGGGTTGTGTCACTGGAATATCACATCTATTCACTTTGCATGATCGACATGTCCAACGATAGCATGTGAATTTGTAATATACTCTTGTATAGATGGCATTATGTGTTCCTTTGCATCATGACTCCAACACATGGCTTCAACATGTGTTACCTCATTCCCTTTACTACATGACTTATATTGCAATGCATTTTCACATGTTTATCATTGGTTTCCAATTGTATGCACACAGTCTCATAAACTTTAAGTGTTCCTTTGCATAAGCTTTTAAGATATATGATCACATCCCCAATGCAGTTAGTTTACATGTAGACCCCAGACATACTCTTCGCTTTACTGCTTCTATAAAAGAGCGCTACCTTGGCATGCACTTGAATATATACAAATAACACTTTTATTTAATGCTAATGTTGGTTTGTGGTCCCAAGTGCATCTTTGCAATGCACTAGAATTCATATCCATGATTTAAAAAGGTGGCTTGTTGTATGTTGCATTTCATATATATAGGAGGATATTGAGCTTTTCCCTGCATGGTGCAATGTAGGAATAGGTTAATTAAATTATGCTACCTAATAATGTCTTACAATTTTAAAACTAAAATCTAGGATGTGAAAAAGCACACATAAGCTCTAAGAGATTTAATCTGACATGCACCATGGGCTTGATACTGAAGCATGTCAATAACATTGAGGATTATGTAATGTGCTTCTTGGAATATAATATAAGAGCAATGTAATTTCTATTAAAGCACATACTAAAGGTTGTGATTAGATTGAACATGATCAAAACTTTGATTATGATTATCTAGGGTTTCAAGGGTGCATGAGCAAGGTGACAGTTTTACAAACCTCTATGAATTTGAAAAAGGATGAGAACCATGGTGAGGTGAGGTTATTTCCATAAGATGCTCCCACAAACCCTAATGTGGTAGCGTGATCAAGATTTGAGATAAGTCAAGAAGAATGAATATAAGATGCACCATGTAAGTGTGAGCATTGATAGGGTTTGATATAAATGGGTCATGGGGAGTTTGGCCACTCCAAAACATGAGTATAACCACTAGGACCTTGACAAGCATAGGGGGATCCAAAAACTTGATAATAGTAAAATTTTTGGGTGGACTTGTAGTGGCTACAACAATTGGCGAACCATTGATAGAATCAACATCTCTCTGTAAATCCCTATAATATATCCAGTTTCATTAAGGAAAAAAGGAAGTATTGAAAAGATACTATGTGTCCCTCTTGCATTATTTGAAGTTTTACAGATATCACTACCTCTATCCCTTTGGCTAGGTCCTACCAACCAATACACATTAAACCAAGAGTTCACATGTTTTAATCTTCATTGATCATGAAAAGAACATGGAAAAGGGGTTATTGTATTCAAAAATTAAAAGCAAGGTTATGGTGTTTCTCCACTGCCAACAAGCATGTTTAGTACCCCAGTGGAGTCATTGAAGGAATAACAAATGTTTCTTCTCTACTAGCATGCTTTTTTAGTACCCTAGCGGAGTTATTGAAGGAATCAAAAACGTTTCTTGCTACTAGTAGAACTTTTCAGTACCCCTTCAAAGTCACTTGCATCACCTCCCTACACATGAAGAATTTCTTAATCCTTTACCCTTTTATTCGATTATTTTCTCTTTCATGCACATTAGCATCATTTATCAGGCATTCATTTCACTATGGAGGATGGGGATCCTAAATTATTTACAAGAAATAGATGTTATTGCTTATTTTTAGAAACTAAAGGATTTCTCTTACTTAGGTTTTCCCTCATGCCACCCTTCTACATCTCATATTTGATTGACAAGTGAATAGTAAAACAATACCTTTAAAACATTCAGAACCAAGCCATACATGGTGTTTAGGTTACAAATATAGATCATGTGAAATGATTAGGGTCCTACACACGTACTTGTTCATATTTTCCTTGGTCACGAATCAAAATCATAGGAAATATTCACAACTTAGTTTTGATAACTAGTTCAATGAGAAGCTACCTCTTGGATTAGCCATGACAACCACACACAATAATTAGGGTTAGGTTTTTAGGCTTCAAAATTAGGGAAAATTAACCATAGGAGCTATATTAACAAAAAATATCATTATGGCATCAAACTTTTGCAAGGAGCATGCATAGAACCACGACTATGAAGATTGATGCAACATAGAGAAAAAATGCAAAGTTAGGTCCATGGAAAGCAAGTGTAATGGAAGGATAAAATAGTGATATTAATGCATAATGTAATGCAATAGCCAAGCTATAGGAAAATTAATGCAATGCAAATGAAATTTAATGCAGGGAAAAATTAGCTAATTGTGATTAGGGAGCCATACAATTATTATGCAGATATCAAAATTGAAGATGCAGTGTAGTGAAGAGAAATGCAGAAAATGCATGATAAATGCATAATGTCATGCAAGACATTAAATTATTTGCAATAAGGAAGACACAAACTTTAATTAATAAATTGTAAAAAATAAACCCTAATTACCAAATGGTAACAAGTAAACCCTAATTAGAAAATTGTAACCTAATCTAAGCCTAAAGCCATAATTTAACTAGAAAGGAGGTTGAGTTATGTGAATTCAAACTTCAAATGTAGCCATAGAAGTAGTTCTTGGCCTGTAAGAAAAATATGTCAACAATTAGAGCTAGTATAAAGAATTGTGCAAAAACTAAAATGCTTACCTGTAAAACATGCACAAGAGCAAGAAGGTCACACTTGATGGTAGGAAAACATGCTAGAAAAGACTCTTCTAGCCATGTTGCAACTCTATCCTAGTAAACGGAATGATCAAATCGAAAACCCTTATAATTTGTCCATGATATGCATCTATTCATGTTCAACACTAAATCATGCACAAGAGGGGAAAGATGGTGCCTGCTTGCAAAGGAACTTGCTAGATAAGACTCTTCAATCCAGTTAGTAATCCTATCATGAAATTCAATATGATCAACTTAAAGAACCCCATAATTTTCCAAAGATGGACATCCATTAGGTGCAATTAAGATATCAGAGGATTCCAATGTAGAAACCCTTATTTCAAAAACCCTAATTTGAGAATTTTCTTGAGTATTTTCAAGAGCGTAAGGACTTGACATAAACTTCAGAAAAAGCTAAAGTGCCTCACCATCTTAACAAGCTTCTAAACCCTAAAATGATATATCATAAAATATTAGTAGTTTCATAAGATCAACAGATGAATGTAGATGCCCATGATTTGTTGTGAAAGCACAATAATCATTGTACACATCATTGGTTTGACCAGATGTTTTACTACTAACATACTGGAAATTCAAAATATCATATTCTTCTAATTTCCAAAATGAATATGGATCAACTAGATGAGTCTCATGAAAGATAGGAATCAAGTGCCTTGGTCCCTCACATACAGTGAACTATAATAAAACACCAACTTGTACCTAGTCACAATATGCACCATCTAAGCGAGAATCAAAAGGACTCTAAACAAGAGGTTGGCATACTCTCTTCAAAAAAACAAGTTAGAGTATAGATGATCCAAATCTTGGGGGGAGGCCCCCAAGATTTAGAAGATTGAAATCGATTTTGAGGAAGAGGCCCCCAAGATCTAAAAAAATTTAAATGCCAGAAGAAAAAGAGGAGAATATCCAATCAATAAAACCACAAAGATTTTTTTTATTAAAATGGAGAATAAATGTAAAAGCCACATTGTGGTGAAAAAATTGTCCTTTTACAAAATTTGACTTGTTGCTTATAGTATTTTTCGGTTACAATACCATGGGTAAATTCCATGGGTGAATGAATACCATGGGTGGATGTCGCTTACAATACCATGGGTGAATGTCACTTGCAATACCATGGGTAAATTCCATGGGTAGATGAGTAACATGGGTGGATGAATACCATGGGTTGATGTCATTTTCCATTCGGATCATTCCTCCCTACTTAAGAAGCAATGATCACCATTACATGAAGTTACCCCCTGCAAAGCCTTTGTTGAATATGAAGAGCCATTGAAGAGAAGTGTTTTATGTGGTTAACCCATAACCATGATGAACGAAGATTTGAGGATAGAGATATCGTTTAATGCTTGTGACCAACTATGATACTGAGAGTGTGTGGCCTAACAAATGGACTTTGATGAAGTGTGAGTTTGTGGATGACCCATAACCATGATGAAAGGAGATACCCTGTAATGCTTATGACCAATTGTGATACTCACAATGTACGGCCTAGTAAATGGACTTCAATGAAGTGTGGGTTTTTGAGTGTGGGTTTGTGGATGACCCATAACCATGACAAACGATGATCCAAGGATAGAGATACAATGTAATGTTTGTGACCAACTATGATACTAACATTGTGCAGCCTAGCAAATGGACTTCGATGACAAGGATTTTGTGTGGTTGACCAATAACCGTGATGTTGGTTGTTGATGAAGTAGTGGGTGCCTACATATCCTAGGTGGAAGATAAAATATCCAAAGAACCCAAGCCAAATGCTGCAATAATGAAACTAATGAATGTGAAGCAAGTGCCTACTAAGGCAAGGTGGGAGGGCACGTCTCCAAAGGGAACCCGCTCTGAATGTTTCTTTGTCATTAAAATGGACATAACTCGGACAATATAACTCAGAATATTTATTAAACATTTTTTTGGAAACAAAATGACAATTTTGCACCTTCCCATGTGTTGGAAATCCTTATCTAGACACTCTAGAATCTCATATTCACACTGCAACTTTTCCGCCATCAGAAAAGTTCTGAAAAAATAACTGATTTTAAATTACTGATATCTCCCACATCATAACTCCAATTCGACCCATTTCTTTTTTGAAATTGAGAGATTGTTTAAGAGGAGCTCAAATATAGAATCACTTTTTTTAAATTTCGCACCAAAATTGCAAAAAAAAAAAAGATAGGAGAGCCATCGTCCACGAATTGCTCTCAGAAACATTTCTGCAACATAGCTTATTTTAAATCAGCGATATCTCCCTCATTCGGACTCCGATTCAGCCGCCTTTTTTTTAGTTTGGGAATTTATTCGCAAGGAATATAGATATGTTATTTTGTTTTGTAAATTTTGCATGAGAAATTTCAGATATGATCTGCAAACTCCTTGCCCAAAAACATTTCTACAAAAAAATGAAGAAAGAAAAATTCTTCCCACTTGCCCCAAGAAAATGCTCTATGGAGGACGTAGCACATGCCTAAAGTTTGTTGAATATTGCTGCAAAAATTGAAAATGAAATATGCATCAAACCCTCATTCCCATGGAATCATAACGTTCTCTGATACCATTGATCCATATCTTGGGGGGAGGCCCCCAAGATCTAGAAGATTGAAATCAATTTTGGGGAAGAGGACCCCAAGATATGAAAAATTGAAATGCCAAAAGAAAAAGAGGAGAATGCCCAATAAATAAAACCACGAAGAATTTTTTTATAAAACAGAGAATAAATTTAAAAGCTACATTGTGGCAGACAAACTATCATATCACAAAATGTGGCTTGTTACTTATAGTATTTTTCGGTTACAATACCACGGGTAAATTCCATGGGTGAACGAATGCCATGGGTGGATTTCAAAATACCATGGGTGAATGAATACCATGGGTTGATGTCACTTACAATACCATGGGTGGATGCCACTCACAATACCATGGGTAAATTCCATGGGTGGATGAATAACATGGGTGGATGAATACCATGGGTTGATGCCATTTTCCATTCGGATCAATAGAGATTTATGCATCACAAAATCTTTCAAAATTAAGATTTCATCGGGTGAAATGATGTTGAGAGGGGAATCACATGAGGAAACCCTAATTTTCAAAACCCTAGTTTGAATCGGTTTAGGGGTCTCATCAGGATTGTGAGGCCCTATTGTGATATTCAACGACCTTGTTAGGAATAATATGAGAAGGGGGGGGGGGGGGGGGTGAATCAATATTTATCAAATCAATAACTTTTTCTTTTCATACTCAAATTTATATAAGCTACTTCAATGAAGGTAACTCACGTGTACACGCAACTGTCTTTAAGGCAACTAGCAAATATCCAGCAAACATATGAGTTAGTTAATTGATCATATGTTGATCTTTAATCAGTCTATCAGTACTTAATTGACCATATAAATAGTAATCATGTGCAGTAATAATAGAATAAACCATCACACATAAGCAACACACGTGAACACCAAGATTTAAGGTGGAAACCCAATGCAGGACAAAAACCACTTGCTACTGTCTTCTTTTAATATAAGAAAACCTATTTACAATCTTGTACTGGTGTAGACTCATGCCAGTATGTAGGCACCCACCTGTAGAAGGCTAAAACCTTCTCTCATTATCCAGATTCTATTGGAAGGGAGCTTCAACTCCCTAGCTCTTGTACTATCCGATCCATTTAGTAGTACGTAGGCACCAGCTTACAGAAGGCTCCAACCTTCACTCATTTTGTAGCTGCTACTGGAAGGGAGCTCCAACCCCCTAGCTCTTGTACTAGCTGATCCATTTACTAGTGTGTAGGCACTAGCCTACAGAAGGCTCCAACCCTCAGCATCCTCCAGGGACCACGTTTCATAAATTTTCAGACTGGATACTCCTGGAACACAACACCATAATCTGAAGGCCTTGTTTCATCCAATTTTCATACTGGACCCAACAACAACATTGAAGCTCAAAATTAGTCACCACTAAAATACAACCAATCATAAAAAACCCATCATCACTGAAGAAAATCACATTCAATCAATCTGAAGATTCATAACACTGTCACTAGAACACAAAGCAGAACCTAGAACTCTGCATTAACAACCAGAACCAACTGTAACTTCAAACATCATATTTCATAATGTATACGCTACTTTGATGTGCCGAACGAGTGTGTATATGCATTTTTACCAAAGCAAACCAGTGTATAGATTTGAAAATACTAACTTAAAACATCACAATTATTCCAGACTTCAGTCATACCCAGATCAGAACATTTACAATGTAAATCACACATTAATATTCAAATCTAGACTATCCATGATCATACCACATAATAATAATTCATTTAAGGTCTTATGATCTTGATCCATCATCATATCTCATCCTTCATCAAGCACTAAGGTTCATCCTTAGTTCAAATTAAGAAAAGCATCAGAAACCCATGACATGCATATTTTCTTTTTATCTCACTCTTCATAAGATATTCATTCCTTGCACATGTTGGCTTAATGATATTCTCCTCATTATATAGTTTTAGGCCTTTCTCAATACCTCAGACCAAAAAAAATTAGGACCAATACCTCGGACCAATACCTCAGACCAATTACCTCGGACCAATACCTCAAACCAAATACCTCGTACCAAATACCTCAGACCAATACCTTGGACCAAAACCTTGATTTTCCAACCTGTATGCACTTTTCCTCTTGTGAGAGTGTGTGTATCGATATACGCTATTTTGGTACTGTGGACCTGCATGTATACACCACTTTGACAAATTGAACCAACGTATACTTCTTATACCACTTTCTTTCTTCAACCTATGGATTTTTATCTGTAAGCCTTTGTTGTTAACCTGTTACACTATGAACTGTCATCTATGTGAGTTTCCATCAAGGAAAACACCTATTTCATAAAGCCAACAATATCCCTCTTTGGACTTGAGGGAAACAACAACACCAAGACACTCTCCCCCTTTTACATCCAGGAAAAATGGCGGACCAAGATATTCTCCCTCTTTGATATTCATTATGTTGTCCATGCTCCCCTTAAGTATATGCAGAGTCTGCAAAGATATTTTTCAAAAGAATAACATGACTCTATAACTCAATTAAGTGAGTATGACATCCCTAAGACCAATGACTCATGCATACATCAATAACCCAACCAAGTGGGGATATACCAAATTTGACTCATCTAGCCAACCAAGTGCGAATATACCAAATGTTTATACATAACTGAAATAACAATTATTACATCATCCTTCCCATGTATAGTGGGGTTACAAATTAGGTCTTTTCATGACCTTTACATCAAATGATATACATGACATTTATGACAAGGACCAACAATCTAAACAAGACCATGATAGTCATCACCAACTATCATACACCATATACGATCTGCACCATCATCATCTATCAACAACATCAAGATCAAGATGATGCATATGTCCACGATCAAAAGAGTCACCTGAATCAAACAAATATGTGGATCAAGAAATATAATTATCATCATGTACCAAGGTCTTCTAATATAGTGCCAACAATGCATTATTAGAAACATATTCTCCCCTTGAACTTGTGCCAACTGTTTACTATCAGATATGATCATTTCATTTGTTAGTAAGAATCATCAAGGCATCATCATCAACCAATTATTAATCAATTTATTAACATCTTATGAGGGCCAAAAACACTTCAGCATATCATCAGAAAATTGTAACCATCATCAATTAGAATAGAAAAGATAATTTATCATTGACTGAACCATATCATACCCCTTTTCATGAGTCTTTCCCACTACTTTTTCTTTAAAACGCCATATACGCAATTGTGCCACTTCTAACTCGCATATATACGCAACTTGTCTTCATGGTAACTACGTATGAGATTTAGAGCACTGAAGTTTCACACTTTCAACTCCCCTGAGTCTACTATGTCTGTATACTATGCTATGCCACATATTTCTAGTTGTACTTCCTTCTTCTTCCATACCTTGGAGTGTGATGATGTTTTCTGCTTTTGGTATGTTGGCCAAAATTTGCTCCTGCAATCTTTTGTTATGTGCCCAAACTTGATACAAGCATAACATCTTATATTTTTCATATTCCCTCTATAGCAATCAATTACTTTGTCACCAAAGCTATTGCAAGAAAAACAATATCCCCTAAAGTACCTAGAAGCTGATGATCTTCCTATGTGGTGGTTATTAGTTTGAACCATTCTACTCCTGCATCTGGCTGCAACATGTCCAAAATTATGACATACAAAATACTCAACATTATTCATCAGAGGAAATATCTAACTATGACTTCCATAGTTAGGAGTAAATTATTTTCTTTGAAGACTTTCTTTCCTTGGTTGTTGACTTCTTATCTCCTTTTTTATCGTTTCAAAATTTTCATTAGAGTTCCTTGGCTCATCTTGTGAGCTAAATTCACCTTCAATAGTTTCATGAAAACCAAGACCAGTTTTGATGGTAGGAGATCTTTGACTACTAAGAATATTATCCAAAATCTTAGTATTATCTTGAAATCATAACAATTTATCCTTTTATTCTAATTTACCTTTTAATATATTTAGCTCAACATGATATTGTTCTTCATTTTCAAGATATTTCTTCTTCATGATTTCTTCATTTTTTCTTCCTTTTTCCACTTGTTGCCTTAATTTGAGAATGTCATTTTCTTGTTCTTCATCTCCTTGAGGTTGTTCTTCATTCTAGTTATATGCTTTTTTAAGATCTTCTTTTAGAGAGAGGATATTAGCTTCAATACTTCCATAGTAACTAGATCTATATTTAAGTCTCTTTATTGTTGTACTCTTTTCATTTACTTCATTTATTAATGATGTCACTTCATCCTGCAGCTTTTGACATTGATCTTCCTTTTCCTTATGTTGCTTCCTTACCTTGTTTCCTTCCTCCAACTGAGCTTTTAATCTAGTAACTTCTTCTTTGAAGGAAAACTCCCTTTTGTTAAATAGATCTTATTGATCTCTAATTTTATCTACGAGTCTTTTAACTTCTTCCTCTATGCTTCTTTTAGGATCACTTTCAATATCTTCAACATTGCATGAACAGAGAAAACCATCACCAGAAGACCAAAAATTTGTACCTGATACTTATTTTGCTTCTTCATCTTCAATCTGAGGTGATTCTGAATATGAATACTTTCTTCCACTTGATGGCAAATTGTTTCTCCTGTTGTTATTGTTCCTTTAAGATGTCTTCTTCTTCTGAGGTGCTTTGTTCTTCAGCTTCTTTCCCATTGTTTCTATGGATCTCCTTCAAGCGATCAAGCTTCCACAAAAGGACCTCCTCTGATACCAATTGTTGGGAATAATACTGGGGGAGGGGGGGGGGGGGGGTGGTGAATCAACATTTATCAAATCAATAACTTTTTCTTTTCATACTCAAATTTATATACACTACTTCAATGAAGGTAACTCGCGTGTACACGCAACTGTCTTTAAGGCAACCAACGTATATCCAACAAACTTATGATTCAGTTAATTCATCATATGTTAATCTTTAATTAGTGCATCGGTACTTCATTAACCATATAAACAATAATCATGTTCAGTAACAACAAAATAAACCATCACACATAAGCAACACACATGAACACCAAGATTTAAGGTGGAAACCCAATGCGGGACAAAAATCACCTGCTGATGTCTTCTTTTAATATAAGAAAAACATATTTACAATCTTTTATTGGTGCATACTCATGCCAGCAGGCACCCACCTGTAGAAGGCTACAACCTTCTCTCCTTCTCAAACTTCTACTCGAAGGGAGCTACAACCCCCTGGCTCTTGTATTAGCAGATCCATTTACTAGTACATAGGCGTTGGCCTACAGAAGGCTTCAACCCTCAGCATCCTCCAGGGACCACATTTCATAAATTTTCAGATTGGATACTCCTAGAACACAACACCACAATCTGAAGGCCTTGTTTCATCCAATTTTCATATTGGACCCAACAGAAACATTGAAGCTCAAAATCAATCACCACTAAAATACAACCAATCATAGAAAACCCATCATCATTAAAGAAAATCACATTCAATCAATCTGAAGATTCAGAACACTATCACCAGAACACAGGCACCATAACACAAAGTAGAACCCATAACTCTACATCAACAACCAAAACCAACTACAACTTCAAACATTATATTTCATAATGTATACCCTACTTTGATGTGCCAAACCATTGTGTCTACGAATTTTTACCAAAGCGAACCAACGTACACATCTGCAAATACTAACTTAAAACATCACAACTATTCCAGACTTCAACCATACCCAGATCAGAACATTATAGTGTAAATCATGCGTTAGTATTTAGATCTAGACTATCCATGATCGAACCACATAATGATAATTCATTTCAGGCCCTATGATTCTGATCCATCATTATATCTCATCCCTCATCAAGCACTAAGGTTCATCCTTAGTTTAGATCAAGCAAAGCATCAAAAACCCATGACATGCATATTTTCTTTTGATCTCACTCTTCATAAGATATTCATTCCTTGCACACGTTGGTTTAATTATCTTCTCCTCCTTATATAGTTTTAGGCCTTTCTTAATACCTCAGACCAAAACCACTTAGGACCAATACCTTATTCCAAATACCTCGGACCAATACCTTGGACCAAATACCTCGAACCAATACCTCGAACCAGATACCCCGGACCAATACCTTGGACCAAAACATTGATTCTCCAACCTGTATGTGCTTTTCCTCTTGTGAGAGTGTGGGTATACATATACTCTCTTTTGGTTCTGTGGACCTGTGTGTATAGGCCGCTTTGACAAAGTGAACCAGTGTATACTTCTTAAACCACTATCTTTCTTCAATCTTTGGAGTTTGATCTGTAACCCTTTGTTGTTAACCTGTTGCACTGTGAACTGTCATCTATGTGAGTTTCCATCAAGGACAAAACCTGTATCACAATGCCAACAAACCCCCCATTTATTAGTAGTGATAGTCAATATTATATTAATAAATGGGAACCCTTTAAAAAATCCTTCCAAAAATAAGTTTAGCATTTAGGTAATTTTCTTCTTAATTTTTGGAATGAAGCAAGATATGAAAATAAAACCATTTGAAAAAGCTAGTTAATCTTCTCTTTTCCGCATATCGCATGATCAAGTGTGTCAAAAGCCTTTCTATCCACCAAATCTAGCGAAAAGAAATCAAAAAAGAACATCGCACTAAAACCTCAAAACTATCAGGTTTCCCATATGAACTAAGATCTAAAACATTTCTTATTAAAATGAGGCCCACATCGTAAATCACCACTCAGAAGGAGTGCGCCTTAACAAAGTATATTAAACCATGCGATATGTGAGATTGAGATGACACAATCTCCCTCATCTTATCACATTAAGAACACTTAAGAGTAGCCTGGAACCTTATCATCATGCAAAATTTTGAAATGCAATTGAAGACCCAGACCCAATCCCGAAATATGTTATAAACAAGCACTCAAGTCTGCTAAATTAAGGAAAAATGGATTTACGTAGAAAAGCTTAACAAATAAGTTATCCTTTGAAACTGATAATCAGTGGCTCGCATCTTGCATCCCACAAAAACTAAAGAAACCTTAAAGAAATCACAATAATCACAATGCGATGATGCAATTTGTGATATTGCATCACAATCACAAAATCGGTATTTTCGTAGTTTAAAGGCTCGTCACCCTAAAAAGTTCTTCCCCGACTTACATGCAGAGCATTAATGAGCAATAAAGCTGGGGATAATGAACCATTAGTGGGCATTTAGTAAGGATTAATAGTGTTTATGTTTGAAATATAGTTCAACATGATACAATGTCTTCTCACATGTGTTCAAATAAAAACTCCTTTCTTGTCACCTTTTAAAAGTTACCTACATTACTCATTCTTAGGTTCATTCTTATCTCTGTATATCTGATAAGTTCTGTTTTATTCCATTTTCAGGAAAAATCCACAGAAAGAGTCGTTCGGAGCAATGCCAAAGAAGGGCAAGGTAGCCACATCTAAGAAATCAGAAATGACTCCTTTGTTCTTTGATACTACATGCAGAAGAAACGGAGGAACCTCTATGTGGGAAACCATGTATGATTTATTAGAAGAATAGAAACCAAGACCTCTAGTAACAAAGGCCACAGTGTATGGTCATGCTTCCTCAAACGCCTCCATCTTCGAGATGACGTGTTCATTTCTGCACCGCATAGCAATGAGACCAAAGATAATTCCATATACAGATATGGTCAAGTAGATAATTGATCAGGTGGATGTGTCAGACAGAGAATTGAAGAATAACAGGAAAGAGGTTATGGGATCTTTTTCACCAGACAACCCATGACTTGTCTACAATCTGCCAGAGCCATAGGGATTCTACAACAAACAGTTCCTTGAGAAATTTGATAAGGAGAATGAAGACCCAACAGACATTACACAAACCTAGATGCAAAATGAAGGCAAGATCAAAAAGGATAAATCATGTATGTACTCTACAGCATATATAACTCCACCTCATAATTTTGCAGAAGCCATGTATGTAGAATGTTCGGCAAGCCCAATAGTACCAAATTTTCCCTAGAATGGTTGTCACAAATAGATGCAATCGTAAACGCAACAACAATGAATTTGGCCCAAACTTTTTCTGATAATTTGGCGAAAGCCATAATACAGTATAAGAGAAAGAGTATCTCTTCTAGGGTTTACCCTCATTTTCTCATGAGTGCCTATAAAATGGATGTTATCTATTTTGGTTCCAAATTTCCTATCATGGGATGGAAGTGGACTATGAAAGATCCACTTCCCATTCATATATTTCATAAGAATATGTGGGAGTCTCAGTTTCACTCCCACTTTTACAAAATTTCTCAAGGGGTTATGCTTCCTATTCATAGATAGGTCTACAATAGGAATGCCCCTGGATTTTCTAGAGAAGCTGAAGTAGATATCCTACCTGTAGCCAGATAGTTTGGGGAGGAAACATTTACATATATCAGAGTATTCAGGAGCATTGCTTCACCACATGTCTTCCCATACTATGTACCTGATAAGTAAATGGCTAGGGAGATAGCCTACCAAACAGCAGGAGAAGTTGGGCTAAGCAAATGATTGAAGGAACATAAAAGGGCCATTTGGCCTACATTTTCATTGCAATGTGGTGCGTTTTCACTACATGATTTTGGACATGCATGCAAGGAAGCAGATATTGTGAAATCCATGAAATTGGCTACATTTCCAGGAATACAGTATGACTCAAATGGCACCGCCAAAGCTTCACTACTATGGTGAAAGTGAATATTACCCATGAGGAAGATTTATTTGATGACCTCTTCCTACAAAAATAGACAATTTCAGAAGTAAAGCATATGGGTTCACTACTTTTCCCCAAATGATATTAAGTCCTTCCACGAATACAGAGAGAGGAGATTATTATAGGTCCCATTGGACCTGCTACAAATTGAACCAATAAGGGAGCCAACTCCTAGTGTAAGCTTAGAGGAAAGCTATAGATAAAATTCTAAAGATTGTTCTGGAGCAAAGTCACATGAAAAGTCTACCCATGAGGCACAACACTTAGAGCAACAGTCCCAGAATGGGGGTAGTAAAAACAAAGAGTCCGAGAGAGACATGGCCTGAACAACAGAAAAAGCAACAGAGTAAACCTCAGCAATGGAACAAGCTAAAATTCACTCTAACTCAAGCCAGTCGATAAAACCTCCAGTTGTTGATTTAGAAAAAGAATGAGAGAATTTTAATAAAAATCTCTGTATAGAAGAACAAACATCCGAAGTACAGACTCCACAGCACAGATCAACTCAAGAGGTTACAGTGGAGAAAATTTTAAGTACTAAAGATATAAAGCTCATTCCTGCCACCACCACTGCTGAGATTGTTTTAAGAGTTGAGGAAATTCCTTCCTTAGATGTGTCTTATAGCCCTCCCCATAAATTTGTCATCAAAAGGCAGAGGAAGAAAAGAAAGTTGGATGATGCAACTGTCACCACTCCCAACAATGAACCAATGGATATTGTGTGGAGAGATTCACCCATGGACCCATATGAGAACCTTATGAGACTGTCAAAATTTGCGGGAGCCTATACTACAGAAACTATTGATAAAGAAACTAAGATTCAAATGGTGCTAAAATGGAAAGAACAAAAGATCTTGTTGTTGGAACAACAATTAGAGAAAAAAAATCTAACCAACAAGCAGAGTTACAAATTGCCAAACTACAGCAGGAGTTTGAACATCTGCAAATACAACATCAAGCCAGCCTAATAGAAAAGGACACATGAATTCAAGCTATGATAGAGAAGTACAAGGACAGTCCACAAATCGATCAGTTCGTAAAAGAAGCACTTAGCCTTAACGCTCAACTAATGCAACAAAAGGAACTTCTATGCCAAGAAATCTCACAAGTAGATCCTTACTGCGAGATCAGTGATAAGTTAACAAGCCAAGTCGTCAACATGATGCTTGAGTATGACGAAATCCATAAAAGGATTTCTAGCTTTATCACCTAGAAAGATTCAAATTATGGGAGAAAGGCTAATTTGCCAAAACTGGAGGAGTCACGTAAAGAAATTCTATTTGCTAACTGGTATTTTTGAATCAAGAAAGCAGAAAGGGAAACAGCGGTTGCAACAGTAGCAACAAACAACATCATTGAAACCATTAACAAAAATCTAAATGGCGCCAACCTGGTTGTTGAATCTATACTAAGATTTCTTCCAAACGCCAATCAACTGGAGTAGTAATGGAGACAAGCAACGAAGGAAAGGGAGGAGGTGATCAGACAAATGAGCAAGCTCAACTGGGAAGCATACTAGAAATTCTTAGTCAAGCCCTATAGCCAGTGGATGACCCTACAATTCCTAACCACTTCCACAGAAAATGGTGCCAACACTGACATATGTCGTATCTATGAGGCAATTGAAATCTGCGATCAGTGAATTGACACAATTCAAACCAATGACAGATATTTGTGATCTTAAGGATCACATGCAAAGGAGATAGTCACATTATTTTATTTCTATTTTAGTTTCATTTTTCATAATTTGAGGAAGGTCGTTTAACCCTCCTCAGCTATTTTTGAAATAATATATTTTAGGACCTATAGTTTAGCATTTAAAAGGCTCTCATGCATTTAGAGAGGGATCCAAAAATTTTATCAGAAACATTCTTCAAAACATTCCCTTTTGTACCTTTGAGAAGGTTCTCATAGAATGAATTGAACATGATCTATTTTCTTTTATATTTGGCATGTTCTATTGAAATTGCACTTTTTCACTCTTGGATGATGTTGGATTGGTTGGAATTGGATTTATGTATCAGGCAATAACTTTTCTTGAATTGCTTTATGTATTAAATTTTGAATTTAGGTTAGCATTATTGCACTTTTGTATGGTGTTGGATTTAATTTCCATCTGAATACGTGAACGATTCTATATGCGATATATCTCTCATAATAGTCTTGGCTAACTATTTATCCAAAACGATTATTGTTAAACGATTTCATTTCTTATTTCAATTGAATGATCTTTATTACCAATTGCTATAGGACATTATTGTAGATCACATACCTTGTTTTTATTCTCAGATATAGTTATAGTTAGATAGTGTTTAAAACTAGGATATATGCATATGATTAATAGTTTAGATTAGATTACACTTAGTTACATCATTCCCCCATTACATCATATATCACCCCATTAACAGTACCAAAATGTCTTTTTGGGAAACTAGTCCCATTATCCCCAGTCAGAGCCACTACACCAAACGAAAAAGGAGCTGTCAACCAAGGTTCAGACTGGGTGGCTTTCCCCCATGTTGTAGCAACGATTTTCTAGGCTTCAACATTTTGGGTGCTAGAAGGAGGGCCTGTACTATGAATGGAAAGTAAGTTCAAACCAACAGACCGTTCTAAGAGTAAAGATCCCTCACCCTCACTTCCAACTTCCCAATCACATTCTAAATCTCTGAATCCTAAGTGAGAAGTTGTAGAAACACCCTCAGCACCCACTACTGAAATTCTTATGCTCTCGCATTTTTATTTTTTCCTGTGATTTAGAATTCGTATGCAGGTAGTTTATGTATGGGGTTAAAAACTACATTTGGTATCAAAGGTGTTTTGGCTTCAAGGGGACACCTTTGTTGCTGAGGGGTTTCGCTCAGGCCTGTGGTAGACCCTGTTCAGTGGGAGATCTGCGAGATCAATTCTAGTGGTGAAAGAAGATGGTGAGCAACAGAAAGATAGAGATTGAGAAGTTCAATGGTCAGAGTTTTGAGCTATGGAAACTCAAGATGGAGGATCTGTTGGTGGATAAAGATTAGTGATCGTGGTAGATCGGGGTACTAAACCAACGGAAGTGACCGATGAAGAATGGAAGAAGTTGGATCGGAAGGCAAAGAGCACAATATTATTGTGTGTCTCAGATTCAGTATTGTTGAATGTATCAAGGGAAGCTACAGCGAAGGCTCTGTGGGACAAGTTAGGGACTTTGTACCAATCTAAGCCTCTGGTGAATAAACTATTTCTGCGGAAAAAGCTATATAACCTGAGGATGAAAGATGGAGACTCAGTGACAGAGGATCTGAATGAGTTTAATACTGTGGTAAGTCAGTTAGCATCTGTTGATATTAAAATTTCAGATGAAGATAAGTGCATAAGTTTGTTGTGTACTCTACCAGATTCGTGGGATAGTCTGGTTATTGCAATAGGTAGCAATGCAACTTCTTTGCAGTTTGATGAAATAGTCTCAGCCTCGCTGAGGGAGGAGATGAGATGGAAAACTATGGACAACCAGAATGGTGATGCCTTGTCTGTATGAGGATGGTCCCGGAACAGAAACAAAAATAATTCATCGAATGGGAGATCTAAATCTCCAAGAAAACCTATAAAGGTGGTGTGTTGGAAATGCTGTAAGGAAGGGAACTTCAGAAGGGATTGTAAATCTAAAGCTCCTAATAAAGGAAAGGGATCTGATGATTCTCCTTCTGTAGAGGCGAAAACCACCTCAGATGAAGGTGGGGATGTGCACTTGGCTTCTTCAAGTACACATGTAGATC
>APFE030328671.1:5449-30689 GCA_000404065.3 Pinus taeda
CAGACCAATGGGTTGTAATCCTCTCTTCTACTACTTCTATCAATAAATCTATTTGAGTTTTCCTCCATATTCTTGTATATCTCTGAATCTTGTATTGATATATGCAATTGTATGGTTAATATATATCTGATCCTATATTGTTTATGGTTATAAATCTCTATGCTTTGATGGTATTATGCTACTTTGACTCTACAGGTGTTCTTTGAAGCCGAACCAGTAAGGAAAGAGTGGCAAAGCTCTGTCAAAGGGAGAGGAAACAAGCAAGGAGCCAACCGAAAGACTGAGGTTGGTACTCTCTGCTTCTCTCATCTATCTCTCATAAAGGAAAACACAAGTGACTTTAGTTTGTTTGCTTCTAAGATAGCTACCCATCTTATTGGGACTCGTAGCTCTGAATGGACACTAGTTTTCCTAATAACAGTTTGCGATCTCGATCTTGCAAAGGTTCAACTAGTTCGAGCCCTAACTCCTTATACCCCGACCTTGTTGGGGACATGCAAAGAAAAAGAGAGAAAGAGAAAACTGATTTGATACCACAGAACTATACTTGCATAGGAATGAAACATAATAAATATATAAACGTAAACATAGATATGTAGTAGAAATAAATATTCATTTCATTAATATCAAAGAACTGAAATATGCTTACATAAAAAATGGGAGTAAACTAACTCGACAATGATAGCTTATCTCTAAGAATAGAAGTGGTGGCTACATGCCTCTAAATTGTGTTACAATGAGGCTCAAAGGCCTGTTTATTATTTACAAATAATGGAAAACCCTAAACATATAAAAACATAACCCTATGAGATGAAGCACCAAAATTGTGGGCCTCGTTGGGGTAAATTAGTATATCAACTTCTTGGGGTCTTAACTTTGGCATATGATCTTCATTTGATGCACACGATACCTTGTTATAGATATCTATTCGAGGACTACAACTTTTGACTACAAACCTTAGGCAAAAACCTACATTTTCCCATTTTCCAAAAAACGTCGTTTAGGGCCTCAAAATGGATATGGAAGTTCAAGACCCAAAAAAAACTACCAAAAATAGTAAATTGTGCTACAATTACGAAAACTGAAAAGAAATAATGGTATAATGGTGGGGGTCCAAGTGGAATAGGGAGGTGGCCACCAATATCCACTTAGATCACTAGCATTGGATGAAATTTCCTTAGCTTCTTCTGAAAAGGTTGTTGAAGCTCAAAATTTTCTCTTTTTTACCACCTTCTTACACTCCATCCTCCTTTTTTACTCTAATAACTCTAATTGAGAATCATTTTACAAGGTTCATGGAAATAGAAGGTACTTAAACATATTGTATTTCATAAGTTTCATTCTTCTTTATTATTTAAATAAATATTTGCATAAGCTACTGAATTGCACCAATTATGCAGCTAATGACTGATTCTGCAACATAATTGAAGGTTTTATGGGTTCCGAAACTCCAACCGAGGAACGAACCATATGGGAAAGTGGCTAATAGCTGGTGTAATGATATTCACATATCTTTATGATTTGGATTGATGATAAGAACACCGTATAAGCCCAATCAACGCAGAAGTCAGCCAGTGAAGAAGGAGTCGAAGGAAAACCAAAGGTGAACCAAGCGAGTAAGAAAACTAATGGAAGTAGATATTTAGCCTCATGATTTGCTTCTCTGATAGAAAATCATGAGGAAATAATATCATATTGTCTTCTTATGTTATTTTTAGTCTTTAACACGTAGGATGGACTCGTAAATCTCTAAAACAGTTATTGATAAAGGTTGTAAATCTTTTTCTCGTCATGATAAACAAAAGACCTTAATATTATTTTTGAAACTATGTTTTGTTTGATACCTTTGTTGTGCGTTATCTCAATGCTCATATAATCCTTTGAAGAAGTCGTATTGTTACCTACATCTTATAGGAGGCCCCCCTTGGAGTCATAAGTTTTTATCATTTTCAATTAACATTTCGATTCTGCATTTTATATTGTGTTTAATTATTCATCTAATTGTCCAGTTTTGATTTTGAATGAATGTTTAAGACTGGGTTTAAAGAAGGATTTGTTTAATCATTTGGTTGTAGGATGAATGAGTGAAGTCGATATCTCTTATGCACATGAAAATTAGTATAACAGAGTGTGGATTGATTTAGGATTTGTAGTATAGTTTGAGTTACATTTGAGTTAAATTACATTTGAGTGAAGAAGATTTCAATTTCTAATTAGCTTGATTATAGATTTAATTTATCTTTTTTTGTTAGAGTGATTTAGATTTAATTTCATTATTTAGTTAAGCAAGTTTGATATTTATTTCAAGCAAGTGTGATGTTTATTTCAAGCAAGTGTGATATTCAGTTCATGCGCAGTGTGATATTTATTTCAAGCAAGTGTAATATTCAGTTCATGCGCAGTGTGATATTTATTTCAAGCAAGTGTGATGTTTCTTTCAAGTAAAGTGTGATATTTCTTTAAGAAAATGCAATAATTTTGATTTCATTTTTGTTAAGAGTGATATATTTTCTTTCATGTAAGAGTGATATTTGTTAGAGAAAACATGTGCATCTCAATATCTCAATTTTATCTAGGAATTGCTTGAATAATAAGGACTCCTAGAACAAACAATGCACATACATTTCATCATTATACTATCCCTGGTCGATAATTTATGTAGTAATTTAACATCAATTAAATTACCAAACATTTTGGCGTCATTTCCGAGGAAGTGTATATAGGAGTATTTTGCTTTTCATAAAAAAAAAAAGATATAAAAAATATTTATGCATAGGGAAAGAGATTCTAGAGGTAGATTCATAGGCAGAGGTAGAAGTTCAATTCCAACATTACCACTCACCCCACCAAGACCTCATAGTGCCACACCATCCACCCAAACTCATATTCCATCAATTGCAGGCAGACATAGACTTCCTAAGGTACATAGTTCTAAAATCCAACCTAAAGATTCACCAACTTCCTCTATGAAAGTTGTAGTAGAAGAAGAAGATCCTACATCCCCAATAGAAGAGTAATATTTCTATCGTCAACTGGAGAACAACCTCTAAGACAAGAACTAGAAATCCCTAGTGAATAAGAAGAAGAAACTAATTTTAACATTCCATTGATAGAAGAACCAAAGGAGGAACTAGAAAATCCAATTTTGGAACCTTATATTAGCTCTAAGGAATATACAATGGCAAGAGAAGAAGAAGGAGAAGTACATAATTTGAATGGTGAACATAGGATTGGAGGTGGAAGAGGAAGAAATAGAGGAGGTGGAGGAGATGGAGGAAGACGAAGAGGAGCTAGTAGAGGAGATCCAGAACCTTTTGGCTTTCCCATCTTTGATGAAGATACCACAGCTACAATGAAAAATATCTCACCCTCTATCCTCCCTAATTTACATGGATTAAGAAATGAGGATCGTGAAACATTTCTCTTTGAGTTTGAAGTCCTGTGTAGATCTAATAACTACTTGTTTGATACTCAAAAGTTGAAATTATTTCTAGCCACTCTTAAAGATGTAGCATTAAAATGGTTTATGGGCTTAGGAGCACATACTATAAGAACATGGGAAGAAATGAAAAACATGTCCTTAGAAAAATACAAGTATTATTGCATGCCCCATAACCTTAAAGATGAAGTCTTTAAAATGATGCAAAAAGAAGATCAAAATCTTGAAGATTTCGATGAAATATTTTATTATAATGTAAAAGGGCTAAAATGCATACTCTAGATGAAGAAACCTTGAAATCTCTCTTGCTAAAATCTATCAGAGATGAGTGGATATATATTCTCAATTTTATGCATAAAGGAGATATTTCTCAGTTATCATTTGGAGATATTTGTGAGTTATGCATACACATTTAAAGGGGAAAATAAAGAATTGGGAAAAATCCAAGAGATCATGTTATGTCTATGATTAATAAATATGCAGTGGGGACAGTAAGTAGGGCCGAAATAGGCAATTTGCTTGAAAATTTCAAAACATATATTTTGGGGAGTCTTAGTGAACAAATAGATACCCTTAAAATAAAAAAACAAGAAAAAGGCTGAAAATGTTGCATTATCTAGCTTTTGTTCAAAATGTAGAAAGAAGCATGCCTTGAGAGAATTCCCCCTTGACTTAAAAAGTGTAGAAGCATGTGTTATATGTGCAAAAAAATCATGATATAATGGAATGTCCTTCAACATTGGGTCTTAAAGTTGTCTATCAAGAGGAAGTAATGCCAAATCAAGTAGAACCTCTTTGTTTATTGCTAAGAGACCATGGAAAAATCCACAATCAAATATGACTCAAGGTTTCAACACTCAAACATATGCACAACCACCACAAAGTAATTGGACTACACCCATGACTTGGAAACGTTGGCCTCAACCTTGGGCACAAGGATGGGAATATCCTTATGGAAAGTATCCTCAATATCGTCAATTTCAACAACCTTACCCCGTTTTTCCACCACAATATTTTCCTCGGCTTGTTCAACCCTCTCAACCTCAAAATCCAAACCCACAAATTTCATTACCATTTCCACAAAAGCCAAATCAATTGCCTGCTCAGCCACTTCCAAATCTAAATAATAAAAACTCACAGCCTGTTTACAACATGTAAGGGTAGAATTTCCAAACTTACATGATAACTCCATTAGATCTAAACAATGTCCAACTTAGATATGGTAGAGTATTGGAAAAGAAGTTACCATCTGTTGTTATCTAGGAACCTAAGAAGGATGACCTCTATGAGAAATATACTTCTCTTCATCAAGAGGAAAATCCTCAAAAACAAATCACCCTTGTACATTATGATGATACTCCAATAAACTCAGCTCCCATTATAGAACAACCTTCATTTTTTGTTCAAAATCCACATTTTCCTGAAAGATTGGAAATTGACAAAGGGGTATAAAAACATATTGTGTTGCCTACTAACAATATGATAGATGAAATTAAGAATGTTTGTATAAAAATTCCTTTGTTACATTTTATCAAATAAATACCAATATTTTCAAAGACAATCAGGGAGTTAAGTATTAAAAAACCAGGAAGAAAAAGAATACAAGTTAAAAGAATCCAGATAGTTAGGAAAAATGCAGATATCATGATGGGAGAAATAAAATTTCATAAATATCTAGATCCAGGAAGTGCCATTGTGAAAACACACATTAATGATATTGAGATTCCAAATACATTGATTGATTTAGGAGCAGTTATAAATATCATGAGTAAACAAACTACGAATCAATTGAAACTTCCTAATCTTCAATATGCACCTACATTATTGCAATTAGAAGATAGCTTTGTTATCAAACCTGACGGTGTGTTAGAAGATGTATTTGTATCCTTAGATTCTTGGGAATATCCTTTTGACTTCACCCAATAATAATAATCTAGGAGGACATCCATTGATTCTAGGTAGACCATGGTTAGTTATAGATGATTCTTTTATAAGATGTAGATATAGTGATATTTTTATCTCTGATGGAAGTTCGAAAAATAAATTCACATTATACCCTCCTACAAAAACAACAATAGAAGTAGAAAGTGAAGTATGGATAGATGATGATAATGAAAACTTTGATATACGACCAATTTTTTCAACTTCACAAATAGATGAAGAGGATCATATTTTAAATTCAATGGAAAATAATGAGTCTTCCTCACATTCTGAATGAAATCAAAGTTTTCAAGAACAATGTAATATTTAATATCTATCATCTCGTCAAAAGTCTTTACATTCTATGGAGAAATTTGGCAATTCTTTAATATAAATTTTTCCAGGGAAAACTTTGAATATTAATGATAATCTGGAAGAATCTCAAAAGAGAGAATTAGTGAAGATGTTACAAGAACATTCCTCTACTTATGAATGGGAATACATTGATATGAAAGGAATTGATCCTAACACTTGTATGCATCATATTTATATTGAATAAAATGTGAGACCAATCGGACAACCCCAGAGGAGGATGAATCCAAACCTAAGGGAAATTGTTAATGAGGAACTACAAAAAAATTTAAATGTGAATTTCATTTATCCAATATTAGATATCTAGTGGGTCTCACCATTGGTAATTATTCTGAAAAAGAATGGAAAATTGAGAGTATGCATTGATTATACGGAATTGAATAAATATACTTTAAAATATCATTTTCCACTTCCTTTTATAGATAAAGTCCTTAATACATTGGTGGGGAAAAAGTATTTTTCATTCTTGGATGGTTTTAATGTATATAACCAAATCCAAGTAGCTCCAAAAGATCAAGATAAAACAACCTTTACCTGTCCATGGGGAACTTATGCTTATCGAGTACTTCCTTTTGCGTTATGTAATGCACCTGCAACATTCCAAAGGGTAGTTTTAGGCATTTTTTCTTATCTAATTCATGATTGTGTGGAAGTTTACATGGATGATTTTATTGTTTGTTGGTTTCAAAACCCTCAATCACTGGCCCTTTCGGCAATGACCTGCAAGTAGATCGCAACCTCACCCAAAGTGACTCTAGGAGGATACAGAACTAGATTTTTGCAGCCTTGAGGGATGATGCGATGTGGTATTTTTATGTTCTTTTATCTATACATATATTACTTCACCGCATTCATTTAATCACATAAACATATCATATAAACTCATAATCATCATTGTGTTGTAATAAAATGCAATTGTTATAAACTACTACACTACAACATATAATAAGCAAAGATACACATGAAGACATAGCTTTTATCGTGGTTCATCCCAGTGTGGGACTACGTCCACAAGAACTATTGCTTTTAATAATGAATCTTATATAACAAATAGTTCTTGACCTGTGCACTACGCTGCAGGTCATTTGTGCACTCAGCTACGGACTCAGACCTCTACGCACTCAGCTATAGAGCCTTTCCTTATCCACAAACTACAAATCACAATAATTTCACCATAAAACATAGATCTGGACCGTAAAGATGATTTTTCTTCATATTAGTTTACCCTATATATATTATTACATCTAGGGTACATCATTACAATATCATGGTCCACATACCATGGACTTCCTAATACAGGCAACTATGGTATGAAAACCTTGATCTTTTATAACATTACATTCTTTTATGAAAAGAAGGGAATTTGGCTCACCCCAAAGCCCATATATTGTGCAGTATATCTACCGTGTGGTCCGCCTAGCGCTCCACTACACGATTCACTTCGCACTCCGCTACATTCTTTACTTTGCACTCGGCTTCCACAAAATGCAAGGTTCTTACCAAAAATTAGGCCAACTTGGGTTGCGCCAAATAGGCCCCCAACGCTCACATGTCACTCATCCCAAGTCACTCAACTATCATGCCTCTAATTTTTACTACAATGTGGTTGTAGGCCTAGTTTAAATACTACAGAGTCTATGTTACCTACTTTTCCTCGTTGCGCACTTCCTCCAGCAGTGCCTTTGTCACACGTTCTGTAGCCTTCTATACCAATGTTGTCTCCCTCCATCGAAGCTCTTGAAGCTTCTCATCCATTGTCTACGATAGTTGGAGGGCCTCATCCTGCTAAGGTTCAGTCCTCTCTATCAAAATTTGTTCATCCTTCTTTAATTCCTCCATCTTCTTCTAGAGGGCCTTCGACTCATTGATCTTCACAAGCTTCTGCGAGATTCGTAAGGTCTTTGCATATGCCTAAATCTCATCCAACAATTGTTTCTTCTGTTGCATTTCCTCCTACAGTTTATGTACATTTGGATCTTCCTGCAACAATGTCCAAATTTGTATACTTTCATCCAAGAGTTTTCCATAGTCTACCACTGCTGTGGAGATGTTGGCAATCGCAGTCTTTAGGTCAGTCTACCTCTGATCCTGTACTTCTTGTGGCATAGGTGGTTGCAACTTCATTTGTAGCTCACTTACCTACATTTCATACTTAAATTTCACATTTGTAATCTTCTGCTTTTATCCTTTCACTCCAAAGTCGAGCTTCCTGACCTTGTCCTCCATTGGTTCTTCTTCGTGGGCATCCAAGTCTGAAATCTCTTTACATGTGGCTTCGACCACCTCCTTAATCTTTTGTTGTTGTTGTGTTACTTGATCCCTTTCTTGTATCACCTGCTCGAGCTTCTTCCAAAGTGTAGCTTTCTCATTTTCTACTTGAATATTTATCTACGAAGTGTGTTGTTCATGGAGCTTCAACTCTTCAATTATCTCCATGTGCAACTTGTGTAGTCTTGGCAATGGTACCACTATGATGTTCATATTGACATGCTTCCATTCATTATCCTACTGATGTAGTTTGGTAGAGTCAAAATGTAGGACTCTTGCAAGTATCTATGCCAAACTTGCTGCAAGTGTAGGTTCTATCTACCTTTCTACTCCAACCCTTTCTTCTATCTGCGGTAGTTGTCTGACCTTCTACGCCAGTGTCTTTAATTCCACAATCTACTCTACGACACTAGTGAGAAGTACATCATAGCGGTCTTCCACTCTATTCTAGGGTTCAGTTGTCACCTCCTGAATCCTATCTCCGATCTGCTCCAGGTCCCCATATGTAAGGACCATTGGTGTGATATCCTTCGTCTTATCTACCTTCTACTTTTTCTTGATCTTTGTGGTAGCTTTGCCCACTTCTTTCCTCTTTTCTATGGAAATTTGTTCATTTTATGTCTTCTCGGATTCTTTAGTCTACTTATCTCCTTCAGGAGGATCCTGGTAACCCTCGTTATGTTTCTCCTCTTCCTCTAATTCATGCTCATCCTGATCCTTTTCCGTGTATTTTCCACTCGCTTTTTTGTGTTACGTGTTGGGTTATGTTATATTCTTTCCACGTCTAGCCTTCATAGTTTACGAGGGGGGGCATAGCCCCCCATTTGTTGTGCCAACTGTGCAATAGGCGGGTCACAGGGGGGGCGGTAGCCCCCCTTGTATGGGGGGTTTGAGGGGAGCGATTAGCCCCCTTCTACAAGGTCTGGGGCAGCGCCCCGAGGAAAAAAAAATTTGACCCTTTATTAGGTTGGGTGGACCTACCTATGGTTTTGTGCATGGTTTTCGCACATGGTTTTGGATGCAATGGTTTTCAATCCATGGTTTTGGACGCGATGGTTTTCAGTCCATGGTATTGGATGCTTCGGCATGTATAAATATGTATTATAACATTGAAAGGAACATAATGAAAAATCAAGTTGGTAGTCCCGGTTTTGGGATCTAGGGGAAAATCTTTGTGTATATGTGTTTTATGTGTTATGCTCTCCCATGGTTTATTTTCTGTGTTTTAGAATTTGTATGCAGGTAATTTCTTTACAGGGTTAAAACCTACACTACGAAGTGTCCTCCTCTTCTTATGTTGCATGATCTCCTTCTTCTACCTCTGCCTTCGGTCCAATCATCCATTCTGCAGGCCACAATTATGCATGTTCTAAGATATCATCCTATGTAACCAAATATGAAAGGGGATTCCATTTCTTTCTTGTATCCTTGCGAGCCTGTATATACACTCTATGAAAGTCAGCCTTGAACTTCGCAACAACCCTATACTGTTTGTATAGGATTAGTGATAGGCGAGGATGTTGGTTCACTAGCATATGCAAATCCATATGGTATAACACAAAAAACATTGTATTCTCCATAGCTTATGACGATTGATTGATAAACCATAGTGAGGCATACCATGAAACTTCACAGACATTTGATGTGATTGGGGGGAACTGTGAATCCTCCGACTCTCTCCATCCTAACATTGCAATAATCAAAATTAACCACGCATAACGGAATGTGGTACCTTTCTCCTAGACTTCACGGTAATCATCCAGAAATTCCTTGCACATGTATTCGGCCCATTTGTACTAAACCCCATTGGTGCATTGCACGGCTAATGAAACCATCGACACAGGAACTTCATTCACCCGACATTTTCTCATGATCTTCCTAACCAATATGTGTGTTGTGAAGCGAACTGCCTAGTCACTGATGGAATTTATGTCGTAGCCTCTTATTCCTTTTTCTAGCCCAAACTTCTTCTTCATGTTGTCTGCTATGGCATGGTCTTGATCCTTTCTGACAAGTTCTTTTGTGGGGTTCCTCTCTTGGTATGGTAGTCTCGTTATCCTCAATATCACCACTGGGTCTATAGGGATCTTATTTCCCATCCATAATCCCCTGTCATGCACCAGTACGAGAAACTATCGCACACACACCGTGTTCCCCAGACTTCTATGGAAGTGTGACACATTCAACATATTCAGTAATCCCAATAGTGACAACCCATTTTCCCACTGTTGTGGTTCTAGCCTTATCACTCCATTGTCTGGGTAGTGCACCTGTTTTAAATGCAGGTCTAGTGTGAACTAAGGTTACTTCTTCCTGTCGTTAAAGTCATAATCTGTGAAATTCAACTAAGGGATTTTTCCAAGTAATTCCCTAGTAAATGGTACTTTCTCTAGCAGTAGGGGTGTGAAGGTGCCAAAATTTGCATCCTTCGAGTCTTTGACTGGTTTAGATTGTTAATCTAGGTTGTCATTTATGTCAATAGTTGATCGTTGATATAGCAGTGATTGGATGCAAAATATTCTTGAAGATGCCAGAAGATGACTACATCTCTTGTTTCATTTTATGAAGTGTCAATCATGCTTCTTGATGACATGTACATGATAAAATACTACATAATGACTTATGTAGACCATGATGATGACTTAGGTGGAGTACACTTGGAAGATTCCCTATATGACATAAACATGATGACATGCCCTACCTCCAATGATCTTCATGATGACTCCACATGATGACAAACCTCCATTAATGTTGAAGGAGACAAGGTGATGAAGAGGGAAATCAAGGACATGATCGTGTCCCTACATTGAATAAGGCAAGGACATAATAATGATGACCGTATGAATACAGGGACATGACAAGGAAAAGATTACTAACGAAGGAATCACCATGAAGAAGCCCTACACTTTATTTTTGCACTCATAAAGGACTAGTGACATTAAAAGATTATTTTTCACCTCCCTAGAAGCAGAATCTCGCCATGAGACATTAACCATCTTAAAGAGAATAATTTTTCCATTCCAACGAGATATTAATCAGCCTGAAGCTCCAAGCAGTTTGGGAGAAATATTTTTTGTAGTTAAGTTATTACTTCTGGACATGTAGCCAACTTGTGCTAGAGTCCTCATGTCGGCCTGCCTATAGAGACATGCCTATTCATTTAGCATGACAGAAACCCTATATATTAAGCCTCCAACTTCATTCTTTCACCATCAATCTTCGGTCAATATTTCAAAGAAGATACAAAACAACAAGAAGAGTTCACAACTCATGAAATAAGAAGGTTGAGGAGGAGAGTTTAGGTTAAATCTGTGATTGGGTTATCTTGAAGACCTCGGGCCTACAGAACTGAAAACCTCATAACCATACATGTGAACTCAGATTGATGATCAGTGTTGGAGACCCGTTGAAATATTGTTGTGAAGACCTCAGGCTCATACCTAAGCATATCTATGAGAAGAGAACAGTCAGACTATATTAGAACCTCAAACCTAAGGGATAATCTACTATGGAATGCTCAAATTAGTTGTAGAGGCTTAGACTGGAAATGACACTTGTCTATAGCTTGGATTTGTGATAGGTCTACTTGTGGAGCTTAAACATTGAAGAAGGACGCTCAAATAGTCGTCCCTCCAGTTCAGAATAGTGTTATGGAGAGGCTTGAAGGTGCTCGGACCTGTGGTTGTCTTATGGTGGCTCAAAGGCTTAGTTTCAAGCTCAAACACACCTATTGGAGGCTTATTGAAGCTTGATCCTATGGATAGCTATAGTGGAAGGCTCGGATTTATGGACAGTGACATGTGAGGGCTCATACATGTGATCAGTCACCTTAGAGGCTCAGTTTTAGGGTTCGATGTTATAACCTCACATAGTGATTCAGATTTTGGTTGGCATACATCACTTCGGTCATCAAGGTTTGGGTATCTCTACCTGGAAGTATATTTCAGACCATCACTATGGTGCAGAATAATAATTGGTGCAACAACCCACACTGTAGAAGCTCATTTGTTTGACTATGGTGTAAGATCCTTGACTGTGATGTGAAATAGCTCGGACTAGTGTAAAACTTTGGTTCATGTGGATCAGTTGAGACAGTGAGCAATAGTGCCTCAAACTGTGCATTGACACAATGCTCGAACATCTGTCCACAAACCACTATTTCATATTGTGTCATCATCACCCTTGTGATCCCAATAGCCCAAACTGAGATTGTGGTATAATTTATTGACAGTGGAATTGTTGGACTACAGTATATCCTCTTGAACAATGACATTGATGGATTGTAATATCCCTTGGATAGTTGGATAGTTGAACTATGGTGTAGTATGGTGTATAAATCCTTGTGTAGAAGTATTGGAAGAATTTGAACAGTGGTTTGGTGCAAGGTGGTGCAAGGACATTTGTAAAGAAGAATTGTCACAGTCTAGTGCTAAAGTCTTGGTGCAATAGTGGTCCAGTAGTCTTGAGATAATATGGTGTTGAAATATTGGTGTAGTGAAGAAGTCATGGTGCAAACTTTGGTGCATATCTTTGCAGGTAACCGAAGTAATCTTTGGGACTAACCTTGGACCAGATTTGAAGAATGCGCAGAACTATTATTAAAGTTGGTGGAGAACTTGGTGTAGTTCATTGAAGACACATTGAAGTGTTGTATTGAAGATCATAATGCAGTGTTGATGTCATGATGAGGTAACTTAAAGAGATTAATTGGGTATTATGAAGAACAGTGTTGACACTTTTTGTATGACAAGGTTGTCATTGATGATGTGGCATGGAGACTAATTGAAATGATAACTGAAGATTGACAAGGCTCGGTGAAGAAGACTTTGGGAGTTGTGAAACCTAACATATATTGACAAAGTGAAGCTATAGGATTGGTGTCCTTGGATTTGGTGCTCCTAAATTCAACTCTGGTGCCTTGGATAAGACAGGGTCGAAGCCTCACTAAAGTCCAAGTAGGTGCTTGGCACATCCCAGGTTTGAGAATGGGTGTCTTCATCAAGGGTTGAAGCCCTACCTATATTGCACTTGATTCGTTGTAAATATTATATTAATAAAAGCATTTATTTCTATTGTTCATTTTGTGTTCTAAATATAAGTGATCTAACTGGTAAAAAGTAACAATTGAAAAGAAATATTGATTCACCCCCCTCTCATTATTTCCAACAATTAGTATCACGGAGAGTACCTTCACTCAAAGCCTAAAAACTTAAAGGTTGATCATTAGAACACAAATGGAGAAGACAAGGAAGAAAGTATCCAATCCTCCTAAAGATGTGTCTCGGGGAAAATTTTAGGGGCTAATAATTGTATGTGGGCTAATTTTCCATGTTTTCTCAAAAACAAAAATTCGTCAATTTCCATTTTTTTCTAAAATAATTTTCCCACATTGTATAGTACACCATTATTTTACCTTAAAAACTGCCAAAATATTATATCAAAAAATATAAAATCACTGGAAATCTAAATATTTCTACTAAAATATCACCAAAAATTTTATTACAATCTGCATATTAGGGACTACTAAGATTTGCCAAGGTTTCTAAACTTTAATATAAAATTTCATACTTTAAATTTTCCCTGTTTCTCCCTCAACCACTGAAATTGAAGTCAATAAATTTGTGAAGACTCCATTGTTCAATGGAAACTTTGATATATGGGAGGCAAGAATTAGGAATTTCTTAAAGACTCAAGGAATTGAAGTCTCGAAATCGATGATTATTGATAGCATGATGGATGGAGAATATAAGGAACATAATGCAAGAGCAACAAAAGCAATCTTGAATGGGCTACCAAATTCTATGAAGGCCAATTTTGATAAATGTTTGTCAGCAAAAGGCATATGGGATAAACTTCATGATCTACACTCAAAAGGAGTGTTGACAATGGTCTCTAGTCAAGAAAAAGATGGAAAACAAGGAAATCCAGAGCCCATCAAGGAAGTTGGAGATAAGAGTGATGACATCAAGGCTAAAGAAGATCTAGAATATGAAGAGAATGAAAAATGTTTTTAAGAATATCTCCTTACTAAACTTATGGTTGCCATGGAAGAGATTAACAAATTTAAAAATAAAAATGAGGAACTTAAGAAGAACGGGCAAGCTGGTGACTAAGACAAGACAAGGAAGGAAGTTGACCTTGCCAAGCTTCAAGTACTAGAAAGAGATGAGGAGCTTGTTGAGATTAAGGAATAATTTCATCAAAACAAGAGAAATCATCATGAATAATTCATATCCATTACAAATCAATTGGATAAGGCAAAGAAATGGGAAGATACCTTGTCAAGCCACCTTGAACAAAGGCACAAGAACTTGAACAAACTTGAAGCAAAGATTGGTCAATACAAGGAAGAGGTCTCCTTCCTTAGATCTAAACTAGAAGAAGCAAGGAAATAAGCATAAGGAGTTAAGAAGGTGATGGAAGCTTTGACATTCATAGAAGGACAAATTGATGAAGCAGAAAAGGAGATAAACACCATGATATGCCAACTAGAAGAAAAGGATAATGACATCACCAAGTTTAAATCAGAAATCACTTCTCTTAAGGCCCAATCATGTGAAGCAACCAAGGTGAAGGAATAAATGGAGATCATTCTATGAAATAAGGAAGAAGAATTCAAGAAAATGAAGGAAGAAGTTGTCTTTCTTAAAAAGGAATTTGACTTTCTAAATAAGAACTTGAAAAGTTCTCAAACCGTAGATGACATCCTAAGTCATCAAAGGTCTCCCCTCGATAAATCAGGTCTTTGTTGTTCAGGTGAATCCTCAAGAAAGAATGATGCAAACCCTTATTCTTCAAACAAAAAGGATATGAGGAAGCCTGGAAGAAATGATGATGCTCCAAGTTCCAGCAAAGGAAAGGAGAAGAGTCAAGACAACTATGGAAGAAACCCTCCTCCAAGAAGAAATGCAGATGGTGTCAAGGATGCAAGAAGCAATGGTTATTGTCAAAGGGTCCCAAGGAAAAAATACTTCATAATTACATCAAGGAAACCTTCTTCTCCCAGGTACCAAAGTATATTTCTTGGTTATTGCTATTCTTGTACAAACTTTAGGCACATGGAAAAAGATTGTAGGGCGTATAAAAAACATAATTATAATGGTCACCGTCAATCTTCGAGAAGAAATTTTGCAAGAATAAGTCATTAATTTTTATACATGAATAATATAGAGTGCTTCAAGTGTCATAACATTGGACATATGGCATGTGAATGTAACTTGATTTGGGCCCCTACACAAGCTAGAACCATACCAGAGAAAAAGGTTACACAAGTAGGGAGAAGGAAGCAAACACAATCTGGAAGTCTCTTGAACTCACCAGCCAACAACACATGTTGTTGACTTGATGATGTCATCCTTGATTTCCAAGTATTTGATGGGGAGACTCTACAAAAAATAAGACCATGCATACAGTTAGGGGGAGCTTATGATGATTAAGCCTCTTGCAAAAGCTATCCGTGAATGGGCCCTATGAAATCCTTGATGAGCCATTTGTACATTCATTCTTTGATAGATCATCTCTTGGGAACATTCCATTGAAGAACATGATCCCTCATTCATCTATGAACTATTATTGAAGATCTCTTCCACTTGATAACTAAGCAGGTAATCTTTCATGAGCTAGAGGAGGTTGTGTAGACAAGGGGAGTTGGTTCATCACATGAAAGAATTTAAGCACATCTATCATGAACCACATTGCAAGAAATAAGAGCACCATGACAGGGGGAGTAACGTAACTATGAAGAACTACTATTCACGAAGAAAATAAGTAGCTCGGCAGGGGGTGCTCTTGGACACCCCATTTGCCATTGATGTCAATGGGGGAGAGAATATTTGAAAAGGAAATAATATTTCCATCGATGACAAAGGGGGGTATTGTTAATCTAGGTTGGCATTGATGTCAATAATTGATCGTTGATATAGTAGTGACTGGATGGAAAATATTCTTGAAGATGTCATAATATGACTACAACTCTTGTTTAAGTTGATGAAGTGTCAACCATGCTTCTTGATGACATGTCTATGATAAAAGACTACATAATGAATTATGTGGACCATGATGATTACTTGGGTGGACTACACTTGGAATACTGCCTATATGACATAAAAATGGTGATATGCCCTACCTCCAATGATCTTCATGATGACACCACATGATGACAAACCTCCAATAATGTTGAAGGAGACAAGGTGTTGAAGAAGAAAATCAAGGAGTCCATGATGGTATCCCTACATTGAAGAAATAAAGGACATAATAATGATGACCCTATGAAGACAAGGACATGACAAAGACAAGATTACTAAAGAAGGAATTACCATGAAGAAGCCCTACACTTTATTTCTGCAATCATAAAGGACCAGTCACATTAAAAAATTATTTTTCACCTCCCTAGAAGTAGAATCTCACCATGAGACCTTCACCATCTTAAAGGGCATATTTTTTCCTTTCCAACGAGCTACTACTCAGCCCGAAGCTCCAAGCGGTTTGGGAGAAATGAATTTTTGAAGTTAAGTTATTAATTTTGGACATGGAGTCAAACTATGCTACAGTCCTCATATTGACCTACCTATAGAGACAGGCCTATTCATTTAGCATGAAAAAAAACCCTACATATTAGGCATCCTACTTCATTCTTTCACCATCATTCTTCGGTCAAGATTTCAGAGAGGATATGGAAAAACAAGAATATTTCACAACTCATGAACTAAGAAGGCAAAGGAGGAGATTTTAGGTTAAATTAGTGATTGGGTTATCTTGAAGACCTCAGACCTGTAGAAGTGAAAACCTCAGAACCTTACCTGTGAACTTGGATTGGTGATCAATGTTGGAGATTCATTGAAATATTGTTGTGAGGACCTCAGGCTTAGACTTGAGCATATCTATGACAAGAGAACAGTCAGACTAGATTAGAAACTTGGACCTAAGGGACAGTCTACTATGGAGTACTCAAATTAGTTTTAGAGGCCTAGAGTGGTAGTAACACTTGTCTATAGCTCGAATTTGTGACAGGTCTACTTATGGAGTTTAAACATCAAAGAAGGATGCTCAGACAGTCATCCCTCCATTGAAGAATAGTGTTGTGGAGAGGCTCAAAGGTACTCGGACCTGTGGTTGTCCTATGGTGGCTCGAAGACTTAGTTTCAAGCTCAGATAGACCTATTGAAGGCTCACTGAAGCTCGGACCTATGGATAGTTACAGTGGAAGGCTCGAATTTGTGGATAGTGGCATGTGAGGGCTCAGACATGTGATCAATCACCTTGGAGGCTCGGTTTTAGGGCTCGATGTTATAACCTCACATAGTGATTCAGACTTCGATTGGCATACATCACTTCGGTCATATGGGTTTGGGTATCTCTGCCTATAAGTATATCTCACACCATCACTATGGTGCAGAATAATAATTGGTGCAACAAACCACACTGTAGAAGCTCAGTTGTTTGACTATGGTGTAAGATCCTTGACTATGATGTGAAATAGCTCAGACTAGTGTAAAACTGTGGTTCCTATGGATTAGTTGAGACAATGATCAATAGTGCAACGGACTATGCATTGACATAGTGCTCGAACATCTATGCATAAACCACTATTTCGAATTGTGTCATAATCACCCTTGTGATACCATTAGCCCAGACTGAGATTGTGGTATATTCTATTAACAGTGGCATTGCTCAACTACAGTATCTCCTCTTGTACAATGGCACTGATGGATTGTAGTATCCCTTGGACAGTTGGATAGCTGAACTATACTGAACTATGGTGTATAAATCCTTGTGTAGAAGTACTGGAACAGTTTGAAAAGTGGTCAAGTGCAGGGTGGTGCAAGGACATTTGTAAAGAAGAATTGTCACAATCTAGTGTTGAAGTCTCGGTGCAGCAGTGGTCCAATATTATTGAGATAATCTGGTGTTGAAATATTGGTGCAGTGCATAAGTCATGGTGTAAACTTTGGTGCAAACCTTTGGAGGTAGCTTGAAGTAATCTTTGGGACTAACCTTGGACCAAATTTGAAGAAGGTGCAGAACTATTATTAGAGATGGTACTTGGTACAGTTAATTGAAAACACATTGAAGTGTTGTGTTGAAGATCATAATGCAGTGTTGATGTCATGATGAGGTAACTTGAAGAGATTGGTTGGGTATTATGAAGAATAGTGGTGACACTTTCTGTATGACAAGGTTGTCATTGACGACATGACGTGGAGACTAAGTGAAGGGATAACTGAAGATTGACAGGGTTTGGTGAAGAACACTTTGGGAGTCATGAAACCAAACATATCTTGACAAAGCGAAGCTATAGGATTGGTTTCCTTGGATTTGGTGCTCCTAAACTCAAGGTTGGTGCCTTGGATAAGATAGGTTCGAATCCCTAGAGGTCGGAGCCTCACTAAAGTCCAAGTAGGTGCTTGGCACATCCTAGGTTGGAGCCTGGGTGTCTTCATCAAGGGTTGGAGCCCTACTTATATTGTACTTGATTCATTGTAAAGATTATATTAATAAAAGATCTATTGTTCATTTTGTGTTCTAAATATAAGTGATTTAACTGATAAAAAGTAACAATTGAAAAGAAATATTGATTCACCCCCCCTCTCAGTATTTCCAACAAGTTTAGCATTTAATTTCCTCGGTGGAATGTATGGTATTATAGGCAATGGAATGCTTAGCCACCTATTTCCATCTACACCTCCTCCACTTCTTATTCATTTTCTTTGACTTTCTCGGGCTTTTGTTGAGGTTTGGCAGGTTTCTTATCATGTTTATTCTTGGTTCTCTATTCCTTGGTTGGTTTCTTCCTTGCAATCTTCGTTGTTCTTGTGTTGATGTTGTTGCAGGTGATTCTACTGCGGGCATCTCAGCTGATGATGTGAGTGTACCAGCGGTTGTCATGGAGGTTGATTCCATGACTCCTTATAAGTCTTCGTCATTGGATATACACATAAATTCTTCAGTTGACAGGATGTTCATGCAGAAATTATCTGTAATTTCATCTCACTATCAATACGCAAGCTCTCAATTCTACAAACTTCCAAATGTAGGTAGGAGGTGGCCTTTTATAACAAGTCTGAACTTTGAACCCCATCATTAGATTGGATTTTTTCCAGATTGCGTTCAGATTGTGTTCATTAATTTCATATCTATCCTTAGATCTTTGCCACTATGTCCTCATAAATGCAACTTTCTGCATATTTTTTCCTTTTAATGGTCATATTTCTATTTTCTGGCGAACTTCAACACATCCATATTTTAAAGAACATCCCTTCTTATGTCTCATCTCCTATGAACTCCAACATACTTCAGACTATAGCGAAGTAACTTCCTGTGTCAAAGCTCTTTTTGCAACGTAGTTTATAGTTCAGTGCCCACTTTCAACTGTAGGTGACACTAAGAATTTTGTCCTTTCTTCCTCAAAGAAAAGTTGTAGGGGCAAGTTTGTCCCTATATAGCTTCAACCTACTGCCATTTACTCTTCCCTTAATCAATTATCCATTTAACTTCGCTAATTGAATTGTGCCTCCATCAGTAACATGCTTGATAATGTGGGGGCCTAACCAATGCATCTTAAATTTCCCTGGAAATTTCACAAACTTACTGTCATATAGGAGAACAAGGTCTCCTACCTAAAACTTCTTTTTCTTAATATGTCTATCATGTCAGGATTTTTCTCTTACATGTTGTACCTGTTGATGGAACCCTGCTATAAATTTATCTTCTTCCAAAGCAATCAACTACGACATTCTTTCCTCCATTATATTAGGGTCTTCCATATCTGTAAAAGTTATAATCCTCAAGATAGCCACAATGTATTCCATAGGCATCACAACTTCTTTCCCATAGACTAATTTGAAGGGTGTCTAACCTATCAACTTCTTACATGTGCTCCTCTAATCCCATAAAACTACCGAATTTTGAGATCCCAATCATCTCTATCCACATTGCATACCTTAGTCAATGCATTCTCCAAGGTCTTGTTAAATGCTTCGACTGTTCCATTGGTCTGAGGGTGATAAGGAGTACTCTTCTAATGATAAACTTGGAATTCCTCAATCAATGCTTCAATAGTTTAATGCAGGAAATGTGAACCTTGATCACTCATCAAAGTATTTGGACATCTAAATCTTGACAATATATATTCAAAAATAAACTTCCCAGTAGTCTTCGCATTGCATTCCCTTACTGGTTGTGTTTTGGCCCATCTTGTCAAGTAGTCAGTTGCTTTGATTATGTAACTCACACTAGTCCTCTTTCCAGGTGGGTTGAGAGGTCCAACAAAATCAATAGCCCATTTATCAAAAGCCTGAAATGTAATTTGTGGTACTAGTGGAATCTCATCTCTTCTTGAAGGCTTCCCTATTCTTTGGCCTACATCACATGCTTGACAATATTCCTTTGCATCTTTATGTAATGTAGGCCACCACAATCCTTCTATCAAGATCTTCTACGCAACAGTTTTTCCTGCATAGTGTCCACTAGTTGTGCCCTCATGAGCCTCTGTTAGAATCATATATCTTTCATGTTCAAGAACATATCTATGTAGTATCTCATCTTGCTCCATCTTATATAAGTGTCCTGCTATTAATGAAAAATCAGTTGCCTTGACCACTAATTAGTTCTTTTGTTGTGTAGTATATTCTGAAGGAGCCATTCTTGTGTTGAAAAATTGGATGATGTCTGCAAAATGGTAATCTATATTCTGATTGCAAATAACTGCACATTAGGCAAATTATCATGTATGCTAGTTGGTTCTTCCCCTGTTTCCAATCTTGATAGATGATTAGGTCTTGCATTCAATCTTCCTAGTTTAACAATGATTTCAAAGTCATATTCCTGGAATAACAGTAACCATCTGCAAATCTTTCCTCACAAGGCAGGATTATTAACCAAATACTTCAATGCAGAATGATCTATAAACATCTTAAAGTGTGATCCCAACAAATAGTGTTTAAATTTCTACAAAGCATACACCATAGCCAATCCTTCCCTTTCTGTAGTGGTATAATTCTTTTATGATTTAGATAATTTCCTACTTGCAAAATCTATAGGATGATCAATTTCTCCTTCAGCAGGTTGTGTTAGTACCACTTCCAAAGCTATACAAGAGGCATCCACATGGACATGGAATTCCTTATTCCAATCAAGGAACGCTAATATAAGTGCAGCTACCATTTTTTTCTTTCAATATGTCGAGGCTCTTCTAACATTCTTCATTCCACTGAAAAGTTACATCCTTCTTTAACAATTTCTCCATATGCATAGTGATCTATGCATACCCCTTGATGAATTTCCTGTAATACCTTGTATGTCCCAATGTAGTGTGAAGCTACCTTAATTTCTTAGGTGGAGGCAAGGCCACAATAATAGCAATCTTAGAAGGGTCCACCATTAATCCTTGCTTTCAAACAATATGTCCCAATAGTATACCAAAAGGTACACAAAATATGCACTTCTTAAAATTCAAGGAGATATGATATTGTCTACATGTGTCAAGCATAAGTCTTAAACTTCCAATATGTTTGCTTAACAACCGAAATAATGTCCAATCATTAAAATATACCTCCAAAAACTTGTGGATGTATTCCTTAAAAGTTGTTACCACCACCCTAGAAAATATAGTTGGGTCATTTTTCAGTCTAAAAGGCATCAATGTGTATTGATATGAGCCCCATTCTATAGCAAATGTGATCTTATGTCAGTCTTCAGGTGCAATTATAATCTGATGATTTCCTGAAATCCATCTGTAAATGAGTAAGCTTCTTGACCTCCTACATTGTCTAGCACTTCATCTATGAAAGGGTAGGTAAAGAATCATGTAAACATGCATCATTCAACTTTCTCACATCAACACAGATCCTAATTTCTCCTTGAGTCTTGTTTTCTTGCACCACCATAGGACTCACCCATTCTAATTCTTCCACGGGTTCAATAATTCCTGTTGATGTCATCTTATCCAATTCTATATTTACTTTCTCTTCATATTTTGGGTTCAACCTGTAAGGTCTTTGCTTGATTGGCTCTGCATCAAGATTCAAAGGAATGTTCATGAATCTTAGATCTCCTACTATACCCTTCATTTCTAAAAACTTTGAGGGAAACAGTTCTTGATATTCATGAAGTAACTATGTAACTTTACTGATTGTCTATTCATCCCAATAACCTCCTATTGTTGCAAACTTGGGCTCCTTTTATAGTCTGATATTCACCTTCTTACTCCTTGTTGCCTTCGTTATATCTGGTATCTCTAATTTAGGTCCATTTACTTCGTGATATCCTTATGATTTTGCTATGTCAATGTTGCAAGGATCTTCTTCTTATTTTGCAGTAAGGTTATAGCATTCCAATGCATTTTCTATCTATGCAACCCAATCAAGTTGTTTCCATGTCAGTGGAGTTACATTCTTAAATGTCCTCTTCTTGACTATCTAAAGGGCCAAATCTATGTATGGACAATCATCTTCAAAGTTGAATTTTAATATGAAGCCATAAACCATATCTTTCCAGTTTATTGTACAATGTCGAAGCTTTTTTTCTAGGTACCAGTTCTTAGGGATTGTTTCTAATGTATGAATAAATCCATGTACCCATTCTTGTTGTGGAATATCCTTCCATGTTGTAGTAGATAACTGGATATGCTCCCTAGGATTAGTTTCACCATCATATTTTGTCTCTATTTATGTATCTTCCTATCCAAACCTTATCCACATCAATCTTTGACATTCCTGCCAGCCTTCTATATTCTAGATTTCGAAGCTCCATCATCCATAAAGATTTGCTTTGCTTCCATAAACACTTATTTTCCCTTTTGAATATCAAAAACAAGAGCTTTCTCAACAGTTTTTCTAACCCATGTAGTTTCAGATTCTTTATTTCCATTTTCTTTATCACTATCGGTCACGGCTCCTTCTAGTAACAATACTAATTCACGGTTCATCATTCCTTCATTCAGCAATCATCATTTGAATATTCTGAGTTGGTTTTTGATTCCTTTTTTCTTGCATTTTTTCCATAAGTACAGGACATTCTTCAATAACACGGTCACAATATTTACAGTACTTGCATGTCATAGTAGCGTTCGAAAATCTCTTGTAAAATGAATTGCCTCACTACGGCTATAGCAAATAATTTGTCCACGTCCTTGACCAGCTCCAGCACCTCAACCTCTTCGTTGGTATCCTCCTCAACCACCACATTGTCCACTACCTTCATGTCCATGTTCTTCTGCTTGCATTCTATAAGTGTCATCATTGTGCTCCATCATTAGTTCATAAGCTCAACAATTATTCTCATCATGTCCTACTGATTTACATAATTTTCAATATAAGTTCCTTGGAGTCTGCACATATTTCTATAACAAGTAACAATCTTTTGAGTGATGTTGGCCTCTGGTCTTGCATATCTCGCACCACAGGATGGATCCTACATTTAAAGGATTTGGTGCTCCACTAGCCATGTAATCCCTAAAGATAGGGCATTGTTCTTTAGAATGGCCCTCCGATCTGCACTTTGTACACCATATTTATTCTTTGACTTCTTTGCTTTTATTGATATCTTGTATCTGCAGGGTTAGTTTTGTCAATTGACTCTAACTCTGTTTCATACTTTCATTAGTATCTCTTATAACCAAAGCTTCCAACTTCATCGCAATCTGTAGAGCTTCAGCTTGACTTGTTATCTTATGTTGCAGCAATGGTAATATGATATGCAGTAATATAGCATCTATAAACCATTCTTGATGTTGCTGCGGAGCTATTTTGAAGTTAACTTGATCCAAAAACTCCTTAAATCTCTGATCAAATTCCCAAACAGACTCAGTAGGTTTCTGTTTAATTCCTTTTAACTCAATGATGCACTGCGACTCAGACTTTGGCTTCTTAAATTCTCTTATTGGCGCTATTTTAATATATGAAAATGTTCTAATATGATTATTTGAATACTTCATATACCATGTCAATGATCTATCTCGGAGCATCATAAAGAATTGCACTTTATTTATATTTTCGTCATTGATCTATTTCGCAGTCCATACAACTTCACATAAAAGCCAAAACTCCTCGGGATCTTCTAATCCAGTTCCTTTGAAAACAAATAGCTTAATATCAACAGCCATATTTCTTCTTGTAGGGGGGGGATGGGGGAAGTAAGGGGGGAGGGTGGTTGGGGTAAGGGGAGTAGGGGGAGAAGGGGAGAAGGGGAGGGGGAGAGCCAAAAACACCGTGGTTATTACAGGACTCTGGCTTCTGTGAACTCTCAGGCGATGAATATTGTAGAGCTACCTAGGGCTTATCAGGGTGGCTATCTTCCCTTTCACTTTCATATTCACTCTACAAGTACTATACTCAGCCTCTACAAAGGTATTTGGGTCTTGTCCATGAGCTCTCTTTTTGGCATCTATTCTATATCTTTTCCCACTTCGCATTGTTCCAATCTCTTACTCAGATTTATTTTCTTTTCTTCCAAACACAAGTAAACTAGCAATCTAGATGCATCTGTAAAATTCCTTTTACACATAAAAGCATCTTAATCGAAAGTTTCAAATATTTCAAATACTTACCTCGCAATCCTTCTAAGAATCAGTGATTTGCTTCATTGTAGGACACAATCTGGTCTCCTGCAAACTCAGTAATGAATCCTCCCAAGATGCTGTCAATCTAGAAATCAACAACCCTTGAAATCATGTTGTCAGTGCTCTTCAGTCGTTGTATCAATTCAAGAGTGCACAACGTAGGTTCTCCACCTTTAAAACAAGTCTTTCTTTCAATCAACCTTGATATCCACTCATACAATTCAACAAGAAATGATGTGAAGAAACTTTCATATTGATATGTGAAAATATATCTTTGCAACCAAGTTTCAGACTTTAGACAAGGGTTTATGTTCTGTTAGATTTTAGACTTCTGTGGATGTTTTTTGCAGTGGTATAATCCGGATTGTCCACAGTCTTCTGTTCATTGAGTCGACGTTTCAAACCCCAAAGGGGGTCCATCATCAGGACAATTTAGAAAGATAGAAAGAATGAAAGAATGATGAGAGAAGAAGACAAGAACCTGGGAATAAATACAACAAAAACCCTAATTTTAAATGAGGGCCGACACAGGATTAATTTTGATTAATCTAATTATTGATTATTTTATTCAGTTAATTTTATTTAATTTTATTTAACCAATTTAGTTTAATTTTATTTAATTTAGTTAACTATTTTAATTATTTTTTAATTATACAATGTTTAATAGATTTAATTATTGAAAATTT
>APFE030328673.1:860-27975 GCA_000404065.3 Pinus taeda
TAAAACATCCACTTACACACTACAATTTTATCCTCCATTTAAAATAATTAATTAAGTATTTAATGCAAATTTATAAAACTCATACTCCATTGCAAGCACTAGTTCTTCAGACTCACAAAATGAAACTCCAAATTAAAAGAGGAGAATAGAACTGTTTCACATAAGGGCGATCTCAAAACATAACAATATTAATACGTTGTTTGATAGTGGCTCTCAAGACAATCTTATCTATGAGAACATTGTCAAGAGTTTAAATATGAAAACTATTCCACATCATAAACTGTATCGAATTGCATGAGTATGTGACTATGCGCAATTGTAGGTTACGAGAAAGTGTATATTGAAATTCAATATCACTGCAAAATTCATAGATGAGGTGGAGCTTGATGTTGTGTCGTTAGATATCTGTGGCATCGTTTTGGGCAGCCCATAGCTATATGAAAGAAACAGTATCTTCCATCGACATGAAAACAAATATAATTTATTAAAAAATGGAGTAGAATATATTGTGAGAAGTCATAGCAAGAAAACAAATATTTCACTTCTTAATGTAGGGCAGATGAAAAGAATGGTGATTTCGAGTAAGACTTTTGTGCTTTTCATGATCAAACCCAAAAATGATGTTAATAATGAAGGTTTTAAAGGTTTTGATTTGAATTTGAAATCTGAATTGGTTGACGTAGTTAACCAATATGATGAAATGATGCATGAAGCAAAGGGATTACCTCCCAAGAGAGGAATCCAACACGAGATATAGTTACAAAAAGATTTTCCTCTTCCTAAGATAGGCATGTACAAGATGTCAGTGATGGAAAGCGTAGAAATTAAGAGACAAATCCAAGATTTGTTGAATAAAGGGAACATCAGACCATATTCCTCACTTTGTGGTTCGCCTATTGTCTTGGTGTCAGAGAAGGATGGAACATGGCACATGTGTGTGGACTTCATGCATTAAACAAAATTACGGTAAAGAACTATTACCCACTACCTTGAATAAATGATTTACAAGATCAATTGAAAGATTCAAAGTATTTTACTAAGATGGAATTAAGAAGTGGCTACCATTGAATTATATTAGCTGAAGGAGACATTTGGAAGAGAACATTCAAAACAAAACAGGGTTTGTTTGAATGGATAGTTACGTCTTTTAGTTTATGTAATGTTCCCACTACATTCATGCGTGCGATGAATGATGTATTGAGCCCATTTATTCATGAATTTGTCATAGTCTACCTAGATGACATCTTAATTTTCAGTAAATCTTGTGTTGAACATGTCATGCATGTAAGAAAAGTACTTGATGTCTTGAAAAAAGAAAAGTTGTATCTGAAGATGTCAAAATGTGAGTTTAGAAAGACTTATTTAGTTTACTTGCATCATATTGTTGGAGGAGGTAAGTTGAAAATAGATCCCTCAAGGTTGATGTCACTGTGAATTGGCCAAGGCCCAAGACAATTATAGAGGTAAGTAGTTTTCTGGGAGAAACCCAATATTAGAGGAAATTCGTCGCTAATTTCTCTCTTATAGTAGCTCCTTTGTATGCATTGACCAATGTGAAAAAAGAATTTTCAATTGGGAGGAAAACAGAAAAAGGCCTTTGGTGCGTTGAAGGAAAATACCAGTACAGCTATCGTACTCACACTTCGAGACTTGAGACAATCATTTGAGATTCAAACAGATGTTAGTGGCTAGGCTATCGCTGCAGTCCTCATGCAACATGGTAAGCCTATCTATTTTCATTTAGAAACTTTTAATGGTGCAGTGATTAACTATCCTACATATGACAAGGAATTGTATGCATTGGTGCAAATTGTGAAAAAATGGAAACACTACCTGATGGGTAAGGAAATAGTCATTCACACTAATCATCAACCATTAGAATACTTGCAATCTCAATCAAAGTTGTAGTAATCAAGGCACTTCCAATGGATGGATTTCCTTCAAAAATATCACTTGTTAATCAAGTATAAGAAAGGTATATACAATAAAGTTGTTGATATTCTTTGTAGGCCGATTGTTAGTGCAGGGACTTTACTCAAGCATAATTCTATTTTACATTAAAGTTATATTGAGCAATATGGATTAGAAACGACTTTCAAGATGTTTATACAAGCTTGATTCAAGGTAGCCAAGTAGAGGAATTGGATTATCATTTGCATTATAACTTATTATACCATCTTGGCAAGCTTTTTATTCCTTACGGAGAAAGACTTAACATCAAAAGGGAGGTGCATACTTCTCTTATTGCTGGTCATTTCAGTGTGAGTAAGACGATGGCACATCTACAAAGGTATGTTTATTGGCCTCGTATGTTTGAAGGTTTGTCTCGTTTTATTAAAGGATGTTCATTATGTGCAATCAGTAAGCTTAGAATAGGAATTTAGGATTGTACATACCACTTCCAGTTCCTCCACTGCTGTGGGAGAGTGTTTCTATGGATTTTTTAGGAGGTCTTCCATTGTAAAAAAGAGGTCATGATTATTTGTATGAAGTTGTGGATAGGTTCAGAAAAATGTGTATTTTGATGCCATGTAAAAAGAAAGTTATTGCTGAACAAACTGCTCAGTTATTCTTTCAAAACGTTTCGGTGCATTTTGGATTGCCCACATCCATTGTTAGTGATCAAGATTCTCGCTTTGTGGGAAAATTTTGGTCAAACTTGTGGAGATTAATGGACACCAAATTAATAAAGAGTATAACCTTTGATCCAAAAACAGATGGTCAAACAAAGGTAGTGAATAGAAAAGTGATACATCTTTTGCGTGGGTATTGCAACAAGCATTCTAAGTTGTGGGATGAACAGTTTCATTATATTCGACATGCTTACAACTGACCCAAGCACTCTTCCACTCAAACTTTACCATTTGACACATGCATGGGATACGTTCCTAAATCTCCTTTCAATTTTATTTTTGGAAAAGGTGCTGCTATTGAAGGTGATAGAGACATAGACAAAGAAAGAAAGTTCATTGAAAAAATACAATTAGTACACCAAAAGGTTCAAGAACATCTTGAGAAAAGATAAGGAAAATTCAAAGAAAGGCATGGCAAACATCATAAAGATCACAAGTTTCAAGTTGGTGGTGAAGTTTGCATTCACATTAACAAAGAGAGGCTCCCATGAGAAGGTAAAAATCTCAAACCAATTAGATATGGTTCATTCAGAATTCGGAAAAGATTGATAACAATGCCTTTAGGATGGATTTGCCTTCATAAATGCAAATTTATGTTGTTGTTAATGTTGAGAATATAAGGTTGTATGAGCATCCTCTGATTGAATATCAAGGAGAGAATATTCAAATTCCATCTATTGAAGACTTTTCTCCATAATTCCTTGATGTGCTTCAATAAGACACTATACTTGACATAAGAACAAGGACATCAAAAAGGGGAATTATTTATTATCTTTGCATGGGGCTGAAGGGTACAATTCCTTCAAAAGAAAAATGGATAGAGGTTGGAAAGGTGAGGGAACTATACCCTCACCTGCTGAACAATTAAAAGTGATCCTTTTGGGGTCCAAAAGGCTTCCAGCGGGGAGGAGTAATCAGGTGCTCAAAATTAGGCTCAAAAATAAAAGTTCCACAACCTTTTTAAACTTAGCTTTAGTTAAAGAGCTCATCATTCTGATTCCAATGGTGTGAACGACACTCAAATACGAGCTCGTATACAGAAGTTATCATAAGTCAAAGTTCAAGTTTGACTTGCTCATATGGTAGGATTGGATGATGTGGAAAGGTCCTTCAGTGAATGAGGAGGTACCAAGTGGTAAGCCGCCCTAGGCCCTCGCATGTCAAAAATCAAAATCACAAGCAGGTCAGTGTTAAAAATGAGCCCTCGAGCAGGGAAGGGTGCGATGCAATCAGGCAGGCAGACAGGTTTTCAAGAATCTATTGAAGGCATAATGTGATGGATCGCAATCGTAGATCAATGAAGGGTTAGCAGTACAGAATTAGCCCCCGACAGGTACTAGGTTGTGATGCGATCTTAGAATCACAAATCATAGCATGCTGCAAAGACCTGCATATCTAAGACCCCAATTTTCTACCGATTGAGATATCCTAGATGCGATAAGGTTATAGGCCACATTTAATGTTCTATCAGGTCCATTGTATCAAAGTCGCACATCGCTCGCCACGTTCACATACCATTAGACCCACTAGACTTTGTCGATTGCGATTTGTGATGGACAATCGATGCAGACCAATTATGGTCTGCTGCACAGCAAAATTATCCTTCGATTAGAGGATTTTTTGAGCGAAATTATGGGTTTTTGTCGAATGTGAAGCAATTTGTGGAACGAATAGTGCGAGAACTAGGAGAAGTTACAAATTCTTCATTTTTCCACCAAATTGGGTTCAAAAAGAGGCTAGATGGCCATTTTTTAGTATTCTAGACCGATTGGAATAGGTTTCAAAAGCATTTGAGCATTGTAAACACAATTTTTTACACTTTTGAGCATAATACACTTTTGAGCATAATAGAGAGGCCCAAGCCATTAGAAGCTAGACCAAGGAGACATAGCCCATGAGGGATGAGATCCTTTATCATGTGCTTGTTGTAATGCATTTTTTATGTTGTTTTATACCTTTTTATGCTACTGTTCAGTTTCTGGTTTATGTTAAATGTTTCATAAAATTAACATAAAAAATCTTCATTTTACTTGCAAACAATTCATGAATCCTTAAGCACAATGAAAAAATTTTGTTTATAATATGAGGAAGATCTTAGCACTACAAACAAATATTCTAAATCAGATCAATAATATAGGGATTTGTCATTAGTTTCCTAAAGGTGGCACAATCATTATTTTTATAAATTTCCACCAAGTGTTACTTTTTCCTTGATTTTAGAGATGCACGTCATAAACCCTAACCCACCCAAATATATTTAATTGAAACCTCTGGATATTATTTGAACATTTGACCTTGGAGCTCTAGAATTCCTAAGGAGATCAAGGAGCCTTCAATGGAGTTTATGTCACTTTTTTGGGTGAGTTTTTCTTTTATCATCTTTTGCCTTTTTTTTGCCACTTTTTGTCTTTCGCTTCAATGGGTGTTGTTTTTCTTGTTTCTATTCATTATTTCTCTAATAATTTTAACTTATATTAGCTTTTAGAAGTGTTGATTTATTTTTTCGTTCACCTTTCATAAGTGTTGCATCAGGTTTCTTTTTTTGCACACCAGTGATCACCGTTTCGATGACTCTCCTTGAACATTTTTTTCTCCTTCTATTTGTTGAGTTTCTGCACTTGATTCACATTCATCTATACGTACTTAGTCATATATTCACTTTAAATTTCATTATCACTTAGATATTATTATTCCCTACACCCTCACCGGGCAAATCTGCACTTCACTTGGCCATGCACTGCCTTGCCCAATTGGTCATTGCGCAAGTCCAAGGCTCAAGTTGAGAGCTTGGCCTTTGAGACTATGAAAGGTCCATTATAGACTATACCAACTGTGCATTACACAGTCCCAGAGCTTAGTCCTTCCACCTTGTCCACTGAGACTACACAGTGCACAATCTCTCTCACTCACTTCCCAGGATGAACTGTGCATTGCACAGTTTCAACCCTCAGGCTGCATCGTTGGCTATTGAGACTACGTAATGCATAGTTCCCTTAGCCAATATCCCTACCTTCCTCATGAGAATTATGTAACCCCTCTCATTATTCTATGTGTTTGCTACCTGATCTTGCTTTGAAAGTTGATTTGCAAAACCTAATTCAATCATGCAATGAGTTCCTTTTCCTCCTAAAGGTATAACGATTGTTGAGCACTTCTCTCTAGCAGGCACTGTTATCATGGAACCCAAGAGAGTTGCTTCAAAAGGTACCACAAAAAGATATATCGAGGAAACTTTTGAGAGAATGCAAGTAAACTTGCCAGTATAGTCAGACACTCAAATCTTTGTGGTAAAGGAATCAAATATTACATGGCATAAATTGAACAAATCTTTTTCAAGAAAGAGCTCCAAGCAGATCTAGAGGATCTACATGGGGTTTCATGCAGATATCCAAACTTCCCATGTGAATATGTTATTAGCTAAATTGCTTCACATATTGATGTGAAAACTATGACTTTGAACAAAACCAATAGATAAAATCTACTACTTTTTTGGTAGAAAATTACTGACTTATGTACCATTTGCCCCAGCCAGAAACACTCATGGATTCATTGTTCTATGCCACCAACAATTATGTGGGCACGAAAGAAATTGTTAAAGTTTGGTTTAAAGAGCCATCAATGTTTTGATAAACATCCACCAAAAAATACAATACAAAATCTCTCGGGAGGGCCTATCAATTGTTTATCATCGTAGCTTTCATAATCTATAGTTAGTGGAGCATGGAGACCTTTCCTGAAGGGTGGGAAATCTTATTGAACCAGGTTGTGAATGAGGGGAAATTATTTAACTGGTTAGACTTGTTGGCTCGACAGTTAAGTATCCACGTAGCAAACACCCTAAATCCTCCCAAGGGCGAGAAAGAGAGATTTTACATGTTTGCATATTTACTGGATGCAATCTATGCACATAATGCATTTCATGGCATGAAATGGACTTGGACACCTAGAGACCCTACCATGCACATTCAATTCAAATTGCTCTCAGCTTGTAGCGACAGAGGAATTATGGAGAAGTTAACTGACCACTTCCTCATTCCTCTATACAAGATGATCTTTGAGGAAGAACCACCATTCATGTCACATGGGGAAATGGAAACAATATCATAGATCGTAGATTTGTTTGCCTCACGTGATGGCACATTCACTAGAGTGTTTAGCGATCAGAATTTACTACAAGTTTGTCATGCAAGAAGTTTGATATAATTTGTCCACAAGGTCGTCAGAAGATTTATATAGGAAGAAGAAAGCACCTTGGCCAACTCTTCTATTGAAAGTTGGATTGTATGAGATCAAGAACCTAAAAGTCATAGATAGCGAAGGAAATGAAATAAACAATCTTGCATTCGGTACTTTGGACTTTAATCTATAGATCCCCATGGTATTTGCAGAGACCATTGTGTGAGAATTCACTTCCAGTGGCTTAGTGGGACATTTCACTGGCCGAATCAAGATCTATGGAAGAATTTTTATAATGCCTCTAAGTCCCACGAGCCAATCAGTTTTGCAGGAACTTGACAAGTGACTGTGTAGAAAATATCTACTCGAGAAGCAGTTCTAGAAGAAGGGAGAAACCCTGCGTAAGATAAGGATAAGAGAAAGTTTTCTTATATTTCAGGGGGAGAATGAATTCAAAATATGAAAGCGGATCCAACTATTATGAAATTAGCTTTAGTAACAAAGGCAAAGAGGAAACATAGGATGCAGATAGAAGAATGAAGGAAGAGGGAAGAAAAAAGGAGATTGGAAGAAGAAAAGTAGAAGAAAAAAAAACAAGAAAAGGAGAAGCAAGAAGAAGAAGAAAGGCGAAGAGAAATAACAGAAGAAACAACATAAAAAAAATTTGAAGAGCAAGAACAAAACCGACAACCAGCAGAGGAGGAAAGCGGAAAAATGCAGGACATGAAGTTTGCTCAACATGTCGAAGAGTGGATAGAGATCATAGACATGGAGGAGGAATTAGAGCCGCATAATCAAGATGTTGACCTAATTCTAAGAACAAAATAGGTCACCATTGAGTCTCTACCACCTCCAACAACAAAGTCAATTCCAAGAAGGAAAGGGGAAGTTATTCCTCTTGATGATGATCTAATTATAGAGAGGTATAATATTTCGTACTATGAACTCCAAAAGGATATTGTACAAGCTCATATGAAGCATTTTCTAGATGACCTCACATCTCCTAGATTCATTAGAGAAAGGGTGATTGTGGTAGACACTGAGAAGAATCCCAATGCCATTTTCGCAACCAACTTGGCATTTGCAAGTGCAGAAAAGTGGAACACTAAATATTTGATGGCTAAGAACAAGAAATTGGAAAATAAATTGTAGGTTACTAGGCAAGAGGCTGAACAACTATGCACAACAACTTAGGTTGAAACTTCTGCAGAGGTCCATCTGGGGGAAATGAGGGAATCGATACTGGGTGAAGTATCAACACATGTAGAGACCATGCCAAATCTTTACGAGGAGATTGTTACCATGCATAAGGAAATTTTTCACTTGAATGGCTTGTACCAACATTTTAAATATACTGTCAAAACACTTAGGATTGTGCAAGCTACAATTGCTATCATGCATGAATGGTTAATGCAATACAAAAGGGCACAGCTTGACTTGGGCAAGAAAATGAAGCAAGAGGTGGAGCTACAGAAAGCAAGAGTTCAAATGCTAGTATAGAAAAATAAACAACTCACCTCATTCATTGATAACATTCATGCCTCATATACATGGTTATACAGTGGTATGGATTTCTTGGTGAAGTCCCACATGATACCATCAATTGGCTCACTCACTGAAACCAATCCCAGGAATCAGCTTAGGAAGGAGATAGAAGAATACTTGGAAAAGCTTAGACATATCACCGCTAAGGAATATTTGGATGTGAATAGACAGAATATGCATAACTAAATTAGTGTCCATATCCAAGTGAGAACAATGTTGCTCATGTTCCAAAAGGATTTCCAAACTGGTTCCAAATCATTGTGTGCAGATGTCATGGAGGCTAGAGTCTACTTCCAACTAGACACCATCAAACAGTTTGGGGATATCATCACATAGTACCAAGCTTGGCACCGATACATGAATGGAAGACATCAATTGGAAGTTGTTGAGCTAGATTTTCCCCAAACTCAAGCATGATAATGTTTTGTCTTATTAGGCTATTTATTTGACTCTACTGAATTTTGTCTTATATGGGTATGAGTGTAAATTGTAATATTCTTTTGTAAATAATTTGTAAGTGGAATTTAGAGTTTCAATATTGGAATGTGAAGAGTCATGATGTAATGTCATTATTCATTTTGTAAAGAAGTTGAAGACTCATGAGGGAAGTCCAAGAGTCACAAAGGGGAGTTAAAGAGTCACCCCCTCTTGTTATAAGTATAACCTCATAACTCATGTAAAGGGATTTTGGGAGCCAAGATTTTGGCTAGGATTAGGCTTAAAATGAGGAGCTTGAGAGTTTGTGAGAGCTTTAGATTCTCTGTGGCATAGAGGAAGTATATTTATTTGGAGGAGCAAGTGATGCTGACTTCACATTCCACTATTGGAACTAGCAGCCTGCCAATGGAATATGTATGAATGGAACTTTCACTTAATAAAAAGCTCATAGTCAACATGTTTTCATGCATATGTTGTAAATATAGTAGGACTATTCTTGTTATGTTTTCAATGTATGTTATTTAACTGATGCTTGTGCTTATGAACTATTTCATTTTCATTGGTATGAATCTTGTTGAATGTGTGTTGTAGTTTTAATTCATCATTATTAACTTGTGAATTATTTCTCATATTAGCTTTTGATGTCATTTACGCTCATGTGTTCCTTTCAAGTTGCGTACTATTAGAGGATTTTAAGGGGCTCACCTACTTTCCCTTCCATGTGGTAGAACATTCATGCATCGCACTTGAATCTGTGTAGGGTCACACATGTATTGTCACGAAAGTCATCATACTTCACACTATGCATTATTGTATCCAATGCATATCATTAAAACCCACTGCATCAACAACCGAGACGTATTCCAGATGGAACTCCTACACTAAACGGTCTGAGGTCTAATTGGGACTTCATATCAGGGAGATCCCCTGAATGTTAGTGGGTCTAGCACTATCAACACTTGTAAATTGAAATTATTTCAGTAAAATATCACATGAAATTTTGAGTCTATGTGTTTTGAACCATCTAGTGTGGTTCATCATTAGGACAAAGATGACGAACCACACTAGATGGTTTTAAACATGTAGAATAAAAAAATTTCATGTGATTTTTTACCGAAATAATTTGAATTCACAAATACATTATTGTCAAAAAATAATTCGTACATATTTAGTTTCTTAAAAATATGATCTTTAATTAAGGATGTCCATTCCTACAAAATAGGATCCTCATAATATTTTAGACAAAAAATAAATGAACTAATTTTTAAAGGGATGTTTAGAGGGAGAAAACCTACTCTTTTGAATCATCTTGTTCATCCCCATCATTCTCTTCAAAAGTCACACCCTCAATTTCATGTACCATCCTCCCAACATTCGTGGCAACAGGAAGTCTAATCTATGGTGATTCTATTCTTGGAAATGATGACGATGAACATCTTGTAACCTTACCCATATTCTTTATTGATGATTCAAACCATCTTGACCATTCTCATCCTCAGGGTTTGGCAAGAGGAAGTCAGACAATCCAAGCATCCAACCAATAAAAAAAACCAGTGGAAAAGAACAGTCTTAAAATTTTCTTGTGGCTTGAAGTTATCAATGGAAAATGGAATATATATATGAAAAAGAAACATGTCTATTGGGATCTTTGTAAATGGATCTGACATCACCCAAAAAATTCAAAATCAACAAGTCAAAGCTATTTGATGAAATAAATTCACATTAACCAGCAAACAATAATACTAACTAATAGAACATATTTTAAATTTACTTATCAACATACGATGTATCCAAATGGTATAGGGAAGGATAAAAAAACATTGCAAGTTTGATTGGTAGGAATATGAAAAAGACAAGCAATCTTCCATAAACAACAAGATCCTTCATGCATGTTTATGTATTAGATCATTAATGAGATATTGGAATGGATTATAGTTTTGATCAATAGGATTTATGAGAAAGTATTCGACACTAGGATGAAGTACTTGTTGATTAATAGATAAAACAAGAATGTTATTTGATACTTGAAATATGTAATATAGTGTTAATCACAATGCATCAGTCTTTTTACACGATGCGAAGACATCTACATAAAAATTAAAAGTAAATAAATTTAACTTCTGCCACAAAATTACACCATGAAGAACACAATTTCCTTAGAGAGAATGAGAAAACCTCTCAAAGAAGGTTAAAAAAGATGTTTATTTGTAACATATACAAAATCCAAACAAGCCAGTGAAGGAATGAACTTCTTAAATGTGACTCCTAGGAAAATCCCACCCTATGAGACAATGTTGTTCCAGTCATTCTAATAGTGGACACGTCCAACCACAAACCACATAATAAAGGTAAAAATCCAATCTCCACTAATGAAAGAAAAGAAACATTCACCATGGTGAAAAAGTATTTTCCTCTAGATAGCAACAACCTTGTAGGAGGAGTAGAAACATGTGCCACCAAAGCTATACAATAGATCCTACTCACTATCAAAGGCTCACTTTTATTGTAGCATATCAAGGTTATTAAGCCAAGATAACATAAAACATAAAGAAAAATAACCATGTAATTGATAGAAAGAGTTGCAAATAAGAAACTTGTAATTTAGAAAGAAAGGCTTTTGTCAATAGTTCCACTGATCCCCCCGTTTTAGTAAAATTTGAACCACTGTCAGATTGAAGGACACCAATGCTAATATTCCTTTGAAGAGACTCCTTGGTCAAGGCACTTGTTGACATATTTTCAAATGAATTGACAATATTCTTTAAAGTGATGTTGAAGAGAGCCAAATCTAACCTTGAAACACTACATATTCCTGGTGTAAGTAATGCACTAGATGCAGTGATGACAAGTTGAGATGTAATGGAAAGAACTTTCCATCCTAGTTGAAAAGGTAGAAATATTACAACACCAAGAAATATTTTGTTACTAGCCAACACTTGCAAGGTAAACATCTCAACAAAATTATTTAACGAAAAATGCTAAGCAAAGAAAGTTGTCATTTAAAAAAGATCTAAATCATATAGGTGAAATGTATGAAATTTAATGGGACATGTAAACTTTCCCAAAATAATTAAATTTAAAACCTTATCAAAAGGGAAATGGACTCACTGTTATTCCATTTTCAATCAAATGAAACACAATACCTTGCATACCTACAATTTCAACAAATTACACATCATCAATACCATATGCAACATCTCCACCATTAAACATTTTCTCAACATGTTCCTCAAGCCATGCAACTTGCGCTTCCACACGAGCCACTACATTTTTTGCATTTCTCCTAATCAATTTCCCAACACCAACATTTTCCTAGCCATCTCCACCACCCTCACAATTTCCCCCAAGAATATGAACTCCTTCTAGTACACGTAGACGTCTTCCTACTTCTTCCCCATTTTTCCAGTTGATGCCATTATCTTCTCACTCAGGGTTTTTCCTCTCAATTTCATGAAGATGTCTAAAGAACTCACATAGATAGGTTTCACACAAAAATATAAAAACAATTAAAGCTAACATAACGAATCCATGCAAACAATCTATAAACAAAAGAGCTGGAGAAATATCTTTCTTGGAGATACGAGTTAGAAATAGTTTCTCAGCCTCCCCATGGCTCCTCATAAACGACATTTGCCAGATATAGAAATTTATGAATGGTATACAAATGATCCATATAGAAAGTACAAAGGAAAGCCACAAAATGAAGTGCAAGTTATGCCATGCTTTTGATGTTGTACCAAATAAAACATCTCTAGAAGGTAATCTTGTTGGCACATTTTCAGCATAAATAGGAGAAACAAAGGAACCGGTAGTTGCAGACCTGCACATAAATATCCAAAAAAATAGATCAGAATAAAATAACATTATAATGATACAAGAATACAACATAAAAGTATTACACTCAACCAAATGTTTATGCCAATGCCCAACAAAAAAAAGTTTTTCAATTTTGCATTAAAATATAGCTGCAATCTTAAAGCAGAATGTAAAACCTATTTCACTATTGACCTATTTTCCAAAAGGGACTACACAAATAAGACTCTAAAATTTTCTAAAAAATTAAACAAAATATGCCAGTTATCAAGGATGAACTCATGATATTGTCAAAAGGTTGGTAACAAAACTGTAAGAGAAGCTAGAGACCACTAGTACCCAAACAAATAATTTTCCTCATCAAACGAAATGAAACTCAACAAACTACCTGAACCTTGACTATAACCTACCCTTGTGTAAAAATAATAATAAAAATAATAAAAAAATAATTCTTAGGCCTCAACTTTATTCAGAAAATTCTAATTTATATCCTTGAAGGAATATTGTTCCAAGGTTCAACACACGCATTATAATTTTTTTATTTTTTGAACTCTCAATATTATCTAATTAAATTACAAATTCCTAGCAAAAGAGCATGTTGTGCATCCAACATTAGGATCACATTGAACACTTTAATAACCTTTAACAACCAAATACACTCCAAATTTTCTCCTACCATAAGTTTGGTCTCTCAAGGCGAGAGATGATAGAGTTGTTAATTATTAACCTATTACTACTGACTCATTGACATATTTATAATGAACCAAAATTTACAAATATAGAAATTCGAATTTCCATTTCATATATTTTTTTAATTATACCTCATTCCCCCCCACTCTATCACATGGTCATGGTGTATTCGCTGCACACTTTTTTTATACAACATTTTTTTTTTTAATTCTGTGGGACCTCACCATATTATGTTACTTGTTTCAAAATAATCATAGACAATTTACAAATATTTATCATTTTTTATATGTATTAGAGCTAAATTTTGTTAAAAGGTAAGATTACAAATTCAACTAAGTACCTACCCAATGACAATGAGCTTCTCTACCACTGAGCTACATAACCGTTTCATGAAGGGCCCCTTTAATGGTTTGATGTAGAGATTTTTGACATGCCACATCAAGCACTCCTTAAGGCATATAGATAAGGCTTCCTAGCCACCTAGATCTAATACTAAGTTAAAAATTGGAAAATAGAGGCATCAGACTCAAAGCTATGCCGTATTAGAGGGTTTCTCCACCACTAAGCCCCATTCCACCTTCATGTTAAGCACCATTACTGAGTTTCTCTATAAGTATGGTTTTCCAAATCCAACACTACACCTCAAGCAAAACATAATCCAAGGAGCCCTAGCGAACAAGCTCTCATGCCATGTTCAAAAATAGGAAAACTAGGATTCAAACTTAATGCAGTTGCACATTTCCAACTAATGAGATGCTCTACTAGCCAGGAGGGTACTCTACTACTAAATTACATGTCCATTTTATAGTGGGCACAATTAACAATTCATCATAGAAGTGCGAATTTCCATATCAAACACTCCTCTTAAGACATTATAGCTAATGCATCTAAGCCACGTAGCTCTGATGTGATGCTAAAAACTAGGCCATTTAGAAATCAAACCAGTGACCTGATCCTTACCATTGGGATTCTCTACCCCTTTCATGGTAAACTCACTTAGAAATTCATTATATAATTTCAAATTGATACATCCTACACCCTCCCCCAACCCACATAATTCCTCTGATACAATGTTGAAAACTAGACAAGTTGGGATTTGAACAAAGGACGTGCCCGTGGACATTAGAATAATCTACTACTAAGATACACATAGGACTTACCCCAAGCTAGAAATTCATTCTACAACTAAGAGTCGCCCTTAACCCACACTTTGGGTTAGGACTCTCTTAGCCACATATCTTTGATACTAGAAAGGGTGGGGATTGAACCTAGGGCCTACCCCTAGCTAGTTTGCTCATCTTCCACTGAGATACACACAACCCCAATGTAGAAAATTATTTTACCACTAAGCCACATACACATTCCATAATAAGTAATAATTTGTTGTACAAGTGTGGATTGCCACATCCAACACTCCATGTCAAGGTAATACTTCCTATTCACCTAGCTCTAATACTATATTGAATCTAAAAAGGCTATGAATCAAAACATGGATATACCTTAAGCCTATAAGCTTCTCTACCACTAAGCTACATATGTCATGCTTCCAGCTAGTGGAAAAATCTACAATTGAGGTAAATTCCCATTTCATGATAAATGGCCTTACGAGTTGAACACAAAAGTATATATGACCATATTCACTGAAATTTCACAAATATATTAAAGTAGGGCATAAACCTTTTATTGTACTTCTAGTTCATAAGGTAAGTCATCCTTTTTGAGCAAAGATCAGATAACCAATGGATTATGTTTTCTCAAAGATATTTTAGAGAAGTACATCCCATCTCCATGTTGGTCTTTAAATTTCCATAAGTTTTCCTGAACTTCTATGCCATATTCCATATTATTATTTTCCCTTCAAGTTTATTGATACTTTTTTCTATTTCAATATTTCTTGGGAATGATCCAGGAGCTTCCTAGATCCATCTTATCTCTGGAAATACTAAGCACTCAGACAGATCAAATATCTCAAGATGGAAACCTCTTTTTGTGTGAAATAATATTTGATCCGTCTTAGTGCTTAGTATATCCAAACATAAGATGGATCTAGGCTAGTTATTATACGAATAATAATATATAATGAATAAACTGGTAAACAAATAATAGTATATTAAATAATTTCTTCTAATCAAATCGGTAACTTTTACATTACATAGGATTAGAAATCAACCTATTAAAAATGATGAGAAGTTATATTGAAAAATGAAATGCTAAAGCACATAATTAATTTTAAATATAAATTATTTACTTTGTATCAAATGTCATGAAAAAAATGTTAGAGCTGAGAAAAACCCTCACACAATCCATGAAAAATAGATATATAAATAAGAAAACATTTTAATATCAATATAACAAAAGAAATGAAAACGTTTTAATATCACTATAAATGTTTATTAAATTTGTATAAATAAAGTCCACGGGGTAGCAAATTTCCAAATGCACTAAGTGGTAGAAAATTTAGCATAAAAACATATTCTACTATAACTTTCTAGTAGAGTAGTTTCAATGCAAAATTTTCAACGGAGGTACTCCCCACCAAGTCCTACATTGAGATCATCATAACACCATCATATTTTGATCAACCACTGACCCCCTTGGGTTATGGGAAACTTGGGGGTGAGAGTCAGTAGGCACAAAATTTAAACATCAATGTATATGTTCTATTATCCATAAATATAATATCTTTATTTGATGTTAGACATACTAATATGATTTAATTGATTCCTACTAAGGGCTACCTTCAGGCACCTAGTGTGTATTGCTATTGTTGTGCCTAGTAGTCCCATGTTTGGCCTATTCATTGTTACTAATTGGTTTGACATTACTAAAAATATTTTTATACTATCATATCTTAAGTTAATATGGTGATTTCACATAAAGGCACTATACAACCCAATATGTTAGGACCCCATGTAAACATTGATGCACATAAATGTGAATTTTTACTAGGATATGGAGAGGTTTGCATTGAATTTTTAAGTAATAAAATAGTTAAGATAAGTTTGAGGAAATCATTTAATGGGTTTATCGATGATGGTTTACAATTCCATGGTATTCCATAGACCATGATATTTTCCAGTGGTGTTCGTTATGATTTAAAGGATTAGGGAAATATATTATAGAATGCAAAGTACTAGCTTAGATACATCTTAACTCTGGACTTGATCATTCTTGGCACCTGGTAGATTTGGATTTAAGATGGATCTAGGTTGGTTTACAAAATAATTAATGTTTATGAAGTCCTTGTAATATAATTTTTCCAAATTGAATGTTTCTATAATTTCTATCTTATAATTGGTTTTCATTGTTAAAAGAAAAAGGTTAAACTTAATATGAATCTTATATAATATTTTCTGTTGTGAATTATAAAATGTTATCAACCTCCTAATATAATAAGATATGATACTCAATGCAAACAAAATTTTCGATATTACCTAGAATTAAAATTGTTATGGTAACAAACATATTGGGATAGTTCTATTCTTAAATAAGTTTTATTGACAATTCAAAATTGTGCCAACCTTATACTAGAATAATAAAACAACACAGACAATATGGTATTTTCTATATCAAATTATAACCAAACTAGTTCATACTACTAATATACATAATTATTATCCTTTACATAAAAAAAGATTAACTAAATTTTTAATAGGAACCGTAAATAATATTAGAAGAAATAATGTATGGAGTCCTAGATTAAGATGTCAAAGATTTATTTGTGCAAGTTTGTATAAATTTTCTTTATATAATTTATGATGAGAATTTTATTGAAAAAGATGATGAATAGATATATTCAAAGTAGTGAACTAAACTTAATGTAGTTAAAGTTCTAAATTGTAGATTCACTATATAATTCCAAATTTAATGAAATATGTTTATTGTTGAAGTCATTGTAATATAACTTTTCCAATTTTAATGAAACATGTGTTATAGGATAAAATATGTGAGTTTCTATAATTGATGAGAAATTGGAAAACTTTGATTTTTATTCCTCAGACAATGACAGTGAACCGAACCCAATGAACTCGATGGAATCTGTAATAGAGTAATGACCAAGTGAGCCTGCTGTTTCAAGACAAGTTTCTTTTATGGCACTTGCATCATCATGTCTATTATCTTGTGTTTTCTTTTGGTACTTTGTATAGTCTAAAAGACAATCTAGTAGCCTATGAGATATGCAACTATAAAATTTTGAGCTTATGCCACTGGTATAATAGTAGCTTGCGCTACTTCTGTCTATAATTTTTCTATATTGATATAAAAGACCTAATATTAAAAAAAACATGATCAATTTTAGAACCAAAAAGAAAAAACAAAATTTAAATCTTGCTAAGTTATCATTGAAATAGGCACACATAAATTCATTTAAATATTTGTGCGGAGGTGACACAATGTCAAATGTTACATCCATGGCGACATCAAGTTTAAAGGAACTGACATATTCTCACCTAGGTCATAGTGTATTCTTTCATAACATTTGTATATGCTAAAACAATAATAGTGAAAAGAAGTATTTTAAAGTTACATTTCTTCAATATTTGTCAATTGTACAATTAAATATATAACTAATGACTTAACATCAAATAAAAACTTTACAAAGATGATTCATAAGACTTCCATGGATAGGATCCTCCATCAAGCCATTACAAGTATGCCTACAATGAAGGATTATATAGAGTGCTACTTGACTTAAATCACAATCATTAGCCTACCAATGTGGAGTTGATGGTCTATAACCGATGTGTCCTAAAGAGTCAGACACCTACAACTTTAAGATAATATTTTGATGTATCTCATTTGGAGGCTACACAAGTGAACTATATTGCACTATACTACATTGAGACATGTTATCATAGTGTTTGTGTCATCAAAACAATCCAAATGATTAAGTTCCTATGGGTGGTTGGGGATACACCTAGGAGTAGGCGGCCCTATGAATGGATTATGCCAAACATTTGATTGATTCTAAGGGGAGTCAAGACAAACCCATTGTAAATCGCTAATGTTAAAATAGTCCAAATGGAGGTTAATTGTAAACATGACCTATTATTTGCAAAGAGAATACAATGGTACCTTTGTATTATAACAAATTGGTTTATAAAGAAACATAAATGATTCACTCATTTAGTTCTCTTTCCATGTATCAAATGCACACCAAAAATTGCAAATACATCTTTTCCTAGGATCATAGGGTTGCTGAACCTTGGATTAGGGTTTACGAAGGACATTCTTGCATTACCTCTATATTGGAAACTTGTTTTCCCATGGAAATCCTGGCCCGTAAAATAATAAGACGTAATATATATTTTTCTATGCATAGAAAAGTGTGTACATGTTATTTGTAAAACCAAATGTGCATTAATTTAAAATAAGTGTGTTAATTTTTAAGCCACTTAGGACCATGCATCCTCATAAATACTCTAGTAAGCCAAGAATGGTAATAAATTTAGACCATGGGAAATCCTTGTAGAAGTCACTACAAAACTATTTAAGAAATTACTTCAAGAATACATGGTTGAACCAAAATCTCAAAAAGTGTCATGTTCATATAATGCCACCACTCGCTCTAGGTTATCCATCATAGAGTTTATTCAATGGTGAAGCTCAAGGTAATCCACTCATGTGTCTAGAAAGAATGGTACTATTATCATATAGTCCTCTCGTGTACGTTTAAATGTGTCAGATATTCTATTGGGGAATTGTAAAGAAGATACGTGCACCTTCATTGATATTCTTCCCCTTGTTCCGAATAGTATACCAATAGTTGTCCTTTGGGGAGACGGTGGATATTCAAGTCAAATGCAATTGCTTCCTCAACAGAACCATATCCAAATCAACTGCATCTACCTACTTAATGAGCTCTTGTAAAATGAAAAACGGGGTGCAGATGAATGGAAAACGGGATGCAATTCCCGAAATTAATGAGCTCTTGTCAGGGGTAATGCGGGATGCGGTTAACCACTTTGGATATTTTTTGCCCACGATCATGCCATCTAAATTAAAAAAATTTGAAAACCAGATCATTATCTATTAAATATAGGATAAAAAAGGGTGTAATCCTAATTAATGGTCATGAGTATACAATATATGTATACTTTTGTATGTTGTAAAGGAGTAATGTATGATCCGTTTCCAAACAATTAATAGTATCTGAGTAGTTGTTCGTGGAGAGGGCACAGTGGGGTGTGCGTATCCAATTCAACTGCAATTGATAAAATTCGAGAGAAACCTAGGATTATGTGTCATTGTGCTTGCCCAAGATTTCAAAGATCTTATGCGAAAATGTCACTATGCTTATCACCGAGATACTCTAATTTACTGTACCATCGAAGTTTCAGAGTGATCTGAAGTTATTTTGTCTGCGATTATTCCAAATGTGTATTTATAGGTGTTGGTCCATGTATACAAACTGACGTGAACTTAGTGAACCATTGCATTCCTTTATTGAGCAGATGTGTCATCTATGTATACTTTGAAGTCGACTTGACTGTATTTCACATTGTTTTGCTGGCAGTCTTCTTCTTTGGAGGATGGTTCTTGTCTTGGAGCGCTACTTGACACTTGGTTGAAACATATTCATCCCCAAGAAGAGCTCTTTAACATGACTTTGATTCTTTGAATTTCCTAGACCTATAAAATGAGAAAGAAACTTATTCTTATAATTTACAAGAATAATATTTCTTTTTCTTGACAAGTACAAAGATCAAAATTACATTTGTAAATATTGAACCTAGTTATGCTTTCTTCAACACTCCCTCTTAACTAGGGAGGTATTTATAACGGTACTTTTCCATTCTCAATATTCTCAATCCAAAGAATTTTTCATAAGAAGAATTAGATTAGTAACTTATCTATACAACATCATAGTAACCAACATTGTTCATAGCAAGGCCTTGACTAACAACACTATCTCTCATAAGATCAAAGCACAATGTTGGGGAGTATAAACACCTTTATCATTGTCTCTCAAGGTACATACCCACCAAGGTGTTCATCAAGTATGACCTTCTAGGACTATTCTTATCTTGGGTTCCCAGCATGCAAAGAATATCGGTCCTTTTGCCTACTATTACCTTGGATGCCCTACACATTGTCAAAGAATATCAGATTCTAGATGATTACCCAACCCTCCATTCTTTCTTCCAAAGTGATGACAAGAATTTTGTGTCTATCATGTGTCTACATTTCCATTCATGGCCTTAACCTATACTTACGGCTCTTAGTCCTGGTCTTGTGCATGACACATGAAATAGAAAAACACAACCATCACTCCTTTTTAATCAGGGGTGATCCAATCCAAGGTCCCTCTTGATCAGGGACCTATCAAATCTCCCTCTTAGCCTGGGACTCTTCTATATATCAACAACTTCTTTCTTCGTGAGTCCTTCAACTACTTGATCAACTTCTCTCCTTGATGTCATGAAAATCAGTTGACCTTCTTCCTTGTAGGGATACAACCATCGATCACTTTCCTACTTATTTCATCATGTCATTCCTTTCTTCATGGAAAGTGGCCTTCTTCATATCTAGAACCTTCGTTATATGACTACTTCTTTCTCGTCATGCTTCTTCCATCCACCACATGAATGCTAGTTGTACTTGTATTTACAACTCTTGTTACGAGATGGATCTTCATCACAACATCTTCTTGTAGGTATCAACATCCTGCATACATATTGACACATCTCCCAAAGATATCCATTTTCAAGGGTTTTCATTTTTAGACTTTCATCCAAATCTCCATATCTTTTCAGGAGATTTCCTAGTCAAATCTTCCTGGTCTTTGGGATGTTGATTTCCTTCATCATGGTTTCATATCTCATGATCTCTTCCTTCCCCACAAATTTCATTCCCATTAGTTTTCAATCAGAGTTTCTTCATTGTAGTCAACCATCTCGTACTTTGTATGAGGACATATTATGTTGATTTCATTTAGTGTGACTTATGCCTTCCTGCATCCTTTTAGAGGACGAAATCCTTTTTCTTCTTGATCATGCTTCTTAAGATATAAGACATGCTTCTTAAGATATAAGCAGTGATCCATGTTACCTGCAACCGTATGACATGACATTATAATATTGAACAGAAGCATACATGCCTTATTTTACCTTCAGGTCATCAAAGTTTCTTGCAGTAACTTCCTTGATTGAAAATATCTTTAATCCATTGATCTACTTCACGTCATCATATCATCATCTCATGGGTTCCATAAGTTGGAATGTTTGTTGAAACACTTACTTCCTCTCTATATTAGTGAACACTACGATGAGGATTCCATCAGATAATTTTGAGGATCTTGTATATACCCAACTGGCATATGTTTCCCTTGTATGATGAGCCTTAGATTACTCCTTTCCTTCCTTCAATGTCCATTGTGGTTCCCAAGAGCTATATATCCTACATGTTTGTCTGCCATGGATCTTGTCCTTCATGATTCCCATGGTGATGCCATGATCTCTTGTTTATGATGCTCCCATGATGCCATGATGCATCTTATTATCATTTTCACATCTTATAACACAAGATTTAGGAGTTTATGATAAGACCCTTTTGTATGGGATATTATCTTACTCATCGGAGAGATTTGTTACTCCTTCTTTCCTTGGTCCTTTTCTTCAGCTTCCTCCATCTTTCATTGATATGAGCTTCAAAAATATTTCTATAGTATTGAATCTTAGCTATACTTATTCTGTCTTTATTGACGACCAACCTTCCGTTTCTGTTCTGTACATGGTTGAGTTATTTTAACCTTCAATATTTTTGTCATAAACTTGTCTTTCTCTATCTATCATAGAGACCATAAGTTGTCTAATGAGGTAACTCATAGATATATCTATTAGTGCATTATAGATCAGTGATGGTTATCTTTCTTCCTCGATCTTGTATATGGGACCTTATGAAGATATCCTACATCCTTTGATACCTTTGCTTCCGTGTAGATAAAATTTCATGTGACCTTCTTCATTGCACATTCAAAGAATGAGTCTATCTTATACATTTCCTTTGATGTCTCCAATATTGCTATATGAGCGGAACCTATAAGTATCCATTTCCATAAATTTAGAGCAGACCTTTTAGTGACTTTGGCTTCTTAGATGACTCTCACTATCCTTCTTCTCCATGCAAGGGATCTTGATGACCCATCAACTTATAAATGTCCTTGCAATTCATGAATTCATTTAACAAAATTTATAAATTGAAAAGATTGTTACTTGTCATGTGAAGATGAAATATTCACCTTGATCATGTTGGTGAAGGTTGAAGGAGATGTATGAGGGATTCTTCTCGGATGATCTTCCTTCAAGTGAGAAAGCCTTAAATGGAAAAGGTTTCTCCCTTTTGATGAGGATGATTAGTTGCTTCCACGGATGGTATTCTTCTAGGGAAAGGAGACGATCGTTTCTTGATTTCATAACCTTGGAGATGATAGTGCCTTCAATATGATTTTCCTTATTTTGTAGATCAGGATTGTTGCTAGGGTTTCAACTTTTTCCAAGCTGATGTGATCTTCATTTTCAAATCCTTTGAGTTGTCTTGTTTTGTAGACATGTTGATGAGGGTCTTGGTGGCCTTTTGATGATGATTGTGGTGACACAAGTTCTTTCTATTGTGGAATGTCTCCTAGATTATATAGACAAACTTGCTAATGTAGACTGTTGTTGTAGATTTCTAGGGTTTGATCAATATCAAGGTTTGTTTCTTTAACGCACACCTTGATATCCTTTAGCTTGCTTTGATGCCCTGCTAGAAGATTGATCCTTGAAATGATCCAAAATGGATTTTGGATAAACTCCTAAGCCTAAATGTTCCTCACAGAGGAAAAATGAAGGTCCAGGAAAGTTCCTAGAAATAGCCCCATTGTAGAGATCGTCTCATTCTGAATCTATTTCAACTTGAATGGGAAAAAATGGACTTAGTATGTAGAAGTTATTGCAGAAAGAAGATGCCCTTTGTTCTTTGGAAAAAGAGGCGAATCTTAAAAAAATGGCCTAAAAGGCTTTATGGAGAAAAATCACATCAGAAGAGGTCAAAGGCGGACTTAGGTGAAAAGGGGAAGAAACTCTCGATTATCGATCCCTGACAAATGGGGTCGGAGGAAGGCACATGCACATATAACATAAGGTGAGGACCCCTGGGCCGATGCGATATGTCAATCGCCGATATCGGTGGAATTTCATCAACGGTGGCATGGGGCTTTAGGTGGGACCCCATGCCGAGTGATATTACGATCACTGATATCGGTGCATGGCAATCAGCGTTGGCATAGGCCATGCCATATGGAAAGACCTTGGGACTATGTGATTGCGATATCACAAGATCGCATCAGAACTATATAAAAGAGTGGGGGTTGATAAATATGTGACTTGCAATAAAGCTGGACCCGACAGGTATTATGGGTCAAAGTATATATATTTCGAAGTTCGTAAAAAGGTGTTTTTTCAATGTAAAATCACGTTTCGTTAAATAAACCAAATACAAAAGGAATGTGCCTGATACGATGAATCTGGACTCGAAAGGGTGTATAAATGTTGTTGTATAGTATTTGAAGTCAGCCATAAAGCCATTCGTCGGTATTTTAGTGTTTTAATGTATTTTTAAAATATAAAGGGAAACCACGAAATGAGTAGGATTTTGGGTGGGCCATAAGCGGTAAGTGGTTTTGCTTGGGCTCCGCTTGAGCCCATACACTGGATGCAACATGGCTAGGCGCTCAAGAGGGAAAACCACCCTCTTCGAGTGGGTAATCCTCATGTGCGTTAGCCACCCAAAATCAATAATAGGTGTTGATCAACATCACTTGCGATCATGCCCAAAGACGGTTCCAAAGGGAATATAAGGCAAAACTAACGACTTTTGAAGTCTGATAGATCGCGTTTGGGTGAATTTTCCTTTGTATTTGCGTATTTCTCTGTGTAAACAGAGAATGACCATTTTTGGGATTTCCAAGGCACCAATGGTCCATTCCATTATAGAACAGGTGGCCACCATCCCTGAAGGTGTTTAGCAATGATTGCTAATGCTCAGAGGGGGATTGGAGTGGATGGAGGCCAGGAGCCAGAGAGCCCGAGAAGTGGAAAGGAACAGATAGTGCTGATTAGCTTTAAAGCCACAGATTGACAGAGACAAAGATAAGGAGTGCTAAGACAAGAGAAGTTGAGAAGCAAAAGGAGAGAGTAGGTGAGAAAAAAGCTACTATGGAAAGCAGCTGAGGGAGCCTTTGGGGTCACTTCAAGTTCAAGTGAAAAGCCAGAGAACTAAAGTTTGCAGAAAGGCAAGAGCCAGAGCCAAGGGCTAGAGCTGAGAGTGAGAGCGAGAGCCAAGAGCCAGAGCCAAGAGCTAGAGCTGAGAGCCATAGTGAGAGCCAAGAGCCAGAGCCAAGAGATAGAGCCGAGAGCGAGAGTGAGAACCGTGAGCTTCAAGAGCCAGGGATAAAATGGTGTATAAACCCACTTTTTCTATGTAAAACAGTGGAGTTGAGCCAAGAGCTTGTAAAAGGACTTTGCCATAATCCCAGAGAGCCTAGTTGATTTGACTATAACTCATGGAGATGTATCCCAAGAGTTTTGGGTGAATTCCATATTAAGTTGTTGTCTTATGTGTTTGTTATTTGCTACATTGTTTGCACTATTACATGTATTTACATATCAGCACAAACAAAATATTTTAAAGCACATAAACAATTAAAATAACCATAAGCATTCACCTTACTTTCAAGCACATATTTAATTCCGCATTGGTTAATCATTTGTGACTTGGGAATGTTTAAGCTTTGGGAGTGGGAGAGGTTCTTATAAATTAGACTAGAAGCCGAAGTGCCCCATTTTCAGATTAGGTGGTATCAGAGCTTGAGATTGGTTAACCTCACCTTCGAAGAAGGTTATATCAGTATGGTTGATTGACAGAGCAAAGATTGCTTGTCTAAAGGTGTTTAAACAACCAGAGGTTGGTTGTATGCTTGTTTTGCAGATTGACTATTGTTTAAGTTTGTAGAGGTGAAGAGAAAGCTATTGATAGCTCAGTCTAGGAAGGACAAAAAGGAAGAAGGGCTGAAGGAATTCTTCTATCCCAAAGGACCTCAAAGCAATCCTTGAAGCACAAGAGGTTTTTTTCCAAAGGTTACTTGACTAAGCTCCTTGTTAATCTTTTTTGAAGTTCTTTTGTTCATTGGTATAATGACAACTTCTACAAGTGAATCCTCCAATTCCTCCTTCATCACAAGACTCTATGATGGAGATTTGAAGCAAGACTTGTTCATCGTGATGGACAAGGTGAGATAAATGTATGAGGATGGAAAGAAGAGCCACATACTTAGAGAGCAGTTGAATTCCATGAAGGAAGAGAAGCAATTGCTTTCTGACAAACTACAGGAAATGGAGAGGCAACTTCATATTGCAAATATGAACCTGAAGAGAATGCATGAGTTGGAGTCACAACTCTTTGTTGCCAAAGAAGCCTTGGTCAAGTATCAGCTTGAAGAAGAGGTAAACCATTCCAATTTGTCTTCAAATTTTTCTAAGAATGCTTATATTGGTTCTTTTGAAAAACATACTAGAGGCATAGGATCCAAGCTAATGTCCAAGATGGGCTATGAAGGAAAGGGCTTGGGAAAGCCTGCAGAATTTATTGTTGAACCAATAATGATTGAGTAATGGCTTAAGTATTTTGGTCTTGGCTATGGACAGTCTTATGGAGAAAGTTCCAAAGCTGCCATGAAGGCCATTGAAACAAATTCAAGAGGGAGTTGCATTGTACGTGTGCAGAAGCACACACTTGAACCAGGGATTTATGGAAAATCTAACAGCCTTGAAGAGATTGATGGTGTTCCAAAGGGAGCCCTTCTTCATTTTCTTCACCTCCTCATGAAGGAAATAAAGGTGAAAGAGGCAGGTATAAATCTGGTTCTAATCATATTCCTTTTGAGTTTGCAAAGCATGGTAAATTTCCATGTAAGCATGGGAAAAGAATTGTATGTTCCTTTTGTGGTTTGCATAGCCATCATGTTTCTAGATGTTTGAAGAGAATGGCCACATACAGGAAAGTTTTGAAGGAAAAGAAGCAAAGAGCCAAAGGTCCATTGGACAAGGAAAATCACGCTGTCAAGAGGATGCACATGTGTTGCACTTACTTCCATAAGCAAGGGCATCTTGCTGAAAGGTGTTGGACTCTGAATCTAACAATGCTTCCAAAAAAGCTGAAGAAAATGGAAAGAGAAGATGGTAGAAATGGAAATGAAGTTTCAATAGATGATGTGCTTCAAAATGATTCACATGTTGATGTTTTTGTGCAGACAAATGAAAGACCTTTGAAGTGGATTGGTAAGAAATGGTAAGAAAGCCTAGCAAAAGACACTCGCCTTCGAAGAAAAAGTTTAGTACCTCTCAGAACTTAAGTAATCTAGTGCTAAAGTTATATTGGTAGTGTGTGAATGGTCTATTTTCGATGAGCACATGGAGATCTTTTCTACAATGATTTATTAGAATTCATATTGTAATAAACTGATAACTAATGTCATATTAGTTGTAGTATTTGGTTAGATAGTTAGACTAATAATAAAGAAGAAATTTTTGTGCATTTGTTGATTCCCCATTATTGTGTCTCTATTATCTTTACTTATGCTTTTCATGTGATTGCTCGATGTTTGTCTACTGGTAATAGTGTACACTTTACGTTAGATTATAGGAGGCCTTATTTGATGGTGGCAAAATTCATGTCAAGGATGTATGCAAACTATGAATTGCATTTCACGTGGAGAATCATCACACTTTCATTCTCAGTTTAGAGTTGATGCTTAGAACTAATAATAAAGAAAATTTAAT
>APFE030328677.1:0-44613 GCA_000404065.3 Pinus taeda
AAATTGGTTAAATTCATATTAAAAAAAGTTATTTTTAACATCTTGAAAATAGACTATTTCTTCGTAAAACGAGAATATATGTTTATGAATACCGCATAGTTGTTTATAATACTCGATAGGTACTATTTTATTTTATGAAGATTGAGATGCCAAATTAATTAAAAAATCTATAATATTTTTAAGGTTTTCTTAAAACTATGGATATTAATATAATTTTAAGATTTCAAATATAGTTTTTATACTCCTAGAGAAAAGTATGAAGTGAAAAATTAATTATTAATAATTTATGAATTATTTTATTATGTAAATTAATAAATTACTTATTTTAGAAATTTATTTTGAAACTTATGGAATGTAAATTATCTAAATCTATTTTAAACATATGAAGAGAATTTATATAACTTATGCAATGCATAATTTAATTAATTTTAGAATATATAAAAAAGTATTAATACAGATTTTAAATAGTAATAATTATTTTCTTCATTAAAAATAAAAATATTAATTTATATATATATATATTTAATATTTATTATTAATTATTAATTATTTAATGTTTAATTATTTTTATATATATATAATAAATATAATATATAAATATTATATAATTATAGTATATAATATATATATAATTTGTTTTTGATTTTTGCTAAATTTAAAGATAATAATAAAATATTTGAATTTTTTTTCTTTGAGGAAAAATTGTAATTTTTCATTAAGTTGAAAAATTATATGTAGTAGATGCCTATGGCATATGTAGTTTGTTGGTCGTAGCCTTCAAATAAATAAAAAAAACTTATATCTGTGGCCATGCAAAAATATATAGTTCTGCACATAATTTACCATGCACGGTATATTGATAAGTCCAAAAAATATTTGAAATTTTAATCATATATCAAAATTCCATTCATTTATAATTTTTAATTAAATTTTATTAATATAAATTGATTTAAAATTGGTTTTTGATTTTGTTAAATTTAAAATAAAATTACATTTTTTTTTTTTTTGTAAATACGTATTGGAGTTTCTATTCATCAGTCAAAACAAAATTACATACATTGTTTTTTGTAGCTAGTCTTCATGACTGGAAACCAAACTAGTTGTAGTATAGCCATGTTCTCATCAGCCTCCGAGGTACAACATTGCAAATATTTTTCTTCCTATACCAACTTTTACAAAATTTATAGCCAAAAGGGTAGCTCCAAATTTGACTATAATTTCTTAAAACTTTCTTTTTCTACCAGCCCAACAGATCGGCCTTAAAGTGCTTTAGACACTTAAAAAGACTAGACATAACAAGACCATACAAGACTTCAAACCACCATACCAAAAAACCATAATAGAGGCATATAGATTCAAATTAGTTATCAGGGTTGTCACCCATTTGGGAGGGGGGTGCGCCTACTCAGGAGGGTTTTGGTTGCTTCCTTGGCACGATGGTTCTCCTATCGTGTTGTGCACACACACACACAACAAACAATAGCCAGTTGGTCTTCCCCATTGCTAGATAGGATGTCCAAGTGGTGAACACAGTGCACGAAAGTGTCAAACTTTTTTGCCGAAGAACCATTCCAGTCCTTCTGATGTTGTTCAATGTCGACTAGAGGGCGCAGGTGAGTCTCCAACCTCTCTACTCGTCTATAGAGGATATCAAATTTCCATGAATGAGCGCCCTGAGATCCATTTTCCGCAATGATTTTTCCCATCAACATTTTTATGTTCCATGCGGTATCCAAAGTTTTAAGATACAAGGTTTCTCAGGTCCGAGTAATGCCTATGTCTATCACCCATTCAAACTCCTCTGGCACACGACTCACTGATTTGTTCGCTCTTAGCTTATGGAATTCTTTCTCTTTAACTTCCAGAATGGCCTTTCCTGCTTCCACGACAAAGGTCCACATAGGCTTGTGCAACTTCCCATGTCGCAATCTCCATTTTGGTTCTTTTGTGAGGGGTAGTTGATGATTTCCCACCTCGGGTTCTTCCCCTACGAAAAATCTTCCTGCCCCATTCCATACTCTGGTGAGTCATTGTTCCTCTTAGCACTAGAAAGAAAGTCAGTTCCTTGAGGAATCATAGATCTTTGTTAATAAGAAACTAGTAGGGGGGGTAATAAATAACATCATACACTTGAAGCCTGGATTTTCCACTACTCTACAACTTGCTTATTTCAACCATTATTGCCATATTGGGGTGTGATAACTTACACAGATTCATCCGTGCGCACCACGTATTCCCCCGAATGTGCTTCGGTTAAGTTCTATTCGTTATTGCACGATTTGACATGGGAAATAACTAGGAGTGTTCGCTCTTTGGTTTATAATCACCATTGTTCTTGGGGGGAGGGGATTTCATACTCAGGAGCGTACCCTCCTCTGTTTCCACCTCACCAACTTTTACTCTCCACGTACAACCTTTATGGATAATTCCAATGCACCACTTTGTTGTAATGATCATCCCTTGCATTGGTTACGAGCTGACTGTGTCATCCAATTCCCAATAATCATTAAACACTTATTGGGGTTTTCCCCCTGGGGTGCATACCCTGCTCACTTGTGTTCATCCATGTTCGATTACATCCCTTGATATCCAGCTCAACTATGTTGGCACAATCATCCTTGAGTTGTCTTGATCGAACCTCCTCCCATTGATAATCACCTTGGATCACCATCTCCTTTGCCCCTTCATTCACCAACATGTCTTCTAGTTTGTCAGCGGATCAACGAACAAGGCGAAACTCCATGTTCCACATGTCATCAAAGTGTCCATGAATCCTCTATATGATCTAGCCCAGGTGCGAGTGCTTTGTCACCTTCCCCAAGTTGGAGCCGCATTGTAGCCTTCTAGCTACCCTGATTGCAAAAATGGAGCCTCCCTCTATTGTGCACTAATGGAAATTGGCTCTAATCAACAAGTCTAGCCCTTATTCCAGAGCTAGGAATTTCGTTGCATTATTCGTCACTTTGCATAGATTTGAGTAGTAGAAAATGAGGATTTTACCAGTGTTGTCTCGAATCACCCCATTCACACCAACACGACCCAGGTTTCCCTTCGAGGCTCCATCGAAGTTTAACTTCAAAAACCCTACCATCGGAGGTGTCCAGGACTCTACCAATCCCTACACTTTTGGTTCCTTTCTCCTATGAAGCAGAGGTTGGATTCCTTTCAGACCTAGGGTTTCTATGATTCAACTTTCTTGTGTTTTAGGATTGTCATTTTCATTTTGCACCCGACAGCTTAGGATTGTTTCCTGTATTTGGTGCAAGATTTGGGAGATTAATGAGGATGACGGGGAGGATTTGTCATGGAATATCCTTTGGTTTCTCTCTTTCCATGCCACATAGATCACAAAACCAAGACTCAAATGTTAGGCAAGATTAGCCCCTTCAACTTTAAGTATTTCTCCTCTCCAATTGTTTAAAGTCACCTGAATATTGTCTCTTTGTCTGTCTGATTGCTGAAATACCTGAGCAAACTAGTCCCATAGTGTAGTTGTGTATTCCTAGTTATGATTTCCCACCTCGGGTTCTTCCCCTACGAAAAATCTTCCTGCCCCATTCCATACTCTGGTGAGTCATTGTTCCTCTTAGCACTAGAAAGAAAGTCAGTTCCTTGAGGAATCATAGATCTCTGTTAATAAGAAACTAGTAGGGGGGGTAATAAATAACATCATACACTTGAAGCCTGGATTTTCCACTACTCTACAACTTGCTTATTTCAACCATTATTTCCATATTGGGGTGTGATAACTTACACAGATTCATCCGTGCGCACCACGTATTCCCCCGAATATGCTTCGGTTAAGTTCTATTCGTTATTGCACGATTTGACATGGGAAATAACTAGGAGTGTTCGCTCTTTGGTTTATAATCACCATTGTTCTTGGGGGAGGGGATTTCATACTCAGGAGCGTACCCTCCTCTGTTTCCACCTCACCAACTTTTACTCTCCACGTACAACCTTTATGGATAATTCCAATGCACCACTTTGTTGTAATGATCATCCCTTGCATTGGTTACGAGCTGATTGTGTCATCCAATTCCCAATAATCATTAAACACTTATTGGGGTTTTCCCCCTGGGGTGCATACCCTGCTCACTTGTGTTCATCCATGTTCGATTACATCCCTTGATATCCAGCTCAACTATGTTGGCACAATCATCCTTGAGTTGTCTTGATCGAACCTCCTCCCATTGATAATCACCTTGGATCACCATCTCCTTTGCCCCTTCATTCACCAACATGTCTTCTAGTTTGTCAGCGGATCAACGAACAAGGCGAAACTCCATGTTCCACATGTCATCAAAGTGTCCATGAATCCTCTATATGATCTAGCCCAGGTGCGAGTGCTTTGTCACCTTCCCCAAGTTGGAGCCGCATTGTAGCCTTCTAGCTACCCTGATTGCAAAAATGGAGCCTCCCTCTATTGTGCACTAATGGAAATTGGCTCTAATCAACAAGTCTAGCCCTTATTCCAGAGCTAGGAATTTCGTTGCATTATTCGTCACTTTGCATAGATTTGAGTAGTAGAAAATGAGGATTTTACCAGTGTTGTCTCGAATCACCCCATTCACACCAACACGACCCAGGTTTCCCTTCGAGGCTCCATCGAAGTTTAACTTCAGAAACCCTACCATCGGAGGTGTCCAGGACTCTACCAATCCCTACACTTTTGGTTCCTTTCTCCTATGAAGCAGAGGTTGGATTCCTTTTAGACCTAGGGTTTCTATGATTCAACTTTCTTGTGTTTTAGGATTGTCATTTTCATTTTGCACCCGACAGCTTAGGATTGTTTCCTGTATTTGGTGCAAGATTTGGGAGATTAATGAGGATGATGGAGAGGATTTGTCGTGGAATATCCTTTGGTTTCTCTCTTTCCATGCCACATAGATCACAAAACCAAGACTCAAATGTCAGGCAAGATTAGCCCCTTCAACTTTAAGTATTTCTCCTCTCCAATTGTTTAAAGTCACCTGAATATTGTCTCTTTGTCTGTCTGATTGCTGAAATACCTGAGCAACCTAGTCCCATAGTGTAGTTGTGTATTCCTAGTTATTTAGGAGATGATTGATATCTTATTCCTTCTTTTGGCATAGGTTACAACGTGAAGGTACTGAAAAGTCCTTGTGGCAAAGATTTTCCCAAGTAAGAATTTTTCTGTGCATTACCAACCAAATGAGCATTTTGATTTTCAGCCACTGCTGAGATGACCAAATCTTATTCTAGTTCGACCCTTCAATGTCTGGTTGATTCTCCGTGAGGTATTTGTGTGCTTCCTTTAAATTAAAATGACCACCTTCCTATCTTCACCATCGAAGTTGATAATCATCCCCTGAATGGAGAATCCTTCATAGTTGGAGGTCTTCATCCATGCCTTGGACCATTTGGGCTAGTGGTTGTTGTGTGAATTAAGTTAGGATTGTCCATTGTCTCCATTTTTGGTTGGTTCTCCTGGGGTCCCAGTACTAATGAATTGTTCTTTTACCTTCTTCTTGCAACATCTCTTAGAGTGCCATTCGTTCTGGTCTAGCTAATTTAGGTTCCTAATGCCATGCATCTTCCCAAAATAATGTTGTTTTTCCATTCCAAATTTCCCCAAAACAATGCTCTTATATAAATCCCCTGTTACTCTAGACTAGGTTCCATGTGGAAAATCCTAACATTCTATCATTAAACCTTATTAAAGCTTGAGGGTGCCAATGTGTAGCATATTTGGCCTTCCAAAATGAAGCCCAAGGGAGATTTACGTCCTTAATCCACTGCCACCATAATTTGGCTCCACATACAACATTCAGTTTTTCAGGATGTAGAAGGCCTAATCCCCCCTGTGATTTTGGAATGCAAATTTTATCCCAACTCACCAGCGCCCATTTGTTTTTTTCCTCGACCACATTCCACAGGAATTTCCTTTGGATTTCTTTGATTTTACTGAGGATGTATTTGGGAACTGGGAGAACCGATAATAGAAACATAGGGATTACGTGCATAACCAATTTGGTTAGCACTAATCTACCTTCCATGTTGAGAGTCCGATAAGTCCACCTGCTGACTTTGTGTTCTAATATAGCTATTGGGTTCTCCCAAACAAAATTTCTTTCTGGCTTTGTCCGTTAAAAATACTCCCATGTACCTTAACGACAAAAATTTCCTTTGAAAACCTAAAATGTGAGAAATATTTCTTTGCACAACAATATGAATATTAAAAAAAAACCATAGATTTGAAATAATTGACTTTCATACCCGAAGCAACAATAAACTCCTCCAAGATCTATTTAAAATATTTAAAGTTTTAATTACATATGAAATTTCTATTTATTTCTTTATCCTAAATATAATTGGAAAAACATATTATTAACCAATTAAAGTAAAAGCAATAATGTATTTATTAATTCATTCCATTAAATTAAATACGAAAAGAAAAATATTAAATAAAATATATTTATATTTTATTTAATATTTCTCATCCAAATTTTTATTACATTAATAAAATTAAATAACATACATAAAAGTTAATAAATGGCCAACATTAAAAGACCAATATGGTTTCCATCCACTTTGAAAAAGGGAAAAAAAATAAAGTCTCACAAAATAAATTGAAACTTTGGAAAAGAAAATGGTATATATAGTATTTTTTATTACATTAATAAATTCAAATATTATATATAGATGAAAAAGGTAAGACAAAAATTAAACTTATATGTGTTGTCGTTTCATGCATGTGGGAATTTTTTGAGAGGAAGGTTTCATTTGGTCCAATATTATGGGAGTATATGTTTTTTATTTGATTCAAGTCCATATCTTCAAAGAATACACAGTCTAACAAAATGCTTCTCGTGTCTGGGTCTTTCCATAAGATATGGAAGGTGAAGCCCATTGTGGTTAGATTTGAATAACATATTACAGATTTGACTTTTAGATCATCTGTATGAATTTAATTAGAAGCATATTAAATCATGGTACATTGTGGCCTTAGATTTGAATAACATATTACAGATTTGACTTTTAGATCATCTGTATGAATTTAATTAGAAGCATATTAAATCATGGTATAATGTATGATTAATTGGCATTTTAAAATATATTTTTAATTTTAAAATTAAATATTTTATATTTTATATTAAAAATTATTTTATTTTGTCAATTTTGTTGTTATTTATTGTTAATGCACGATTGCGAATTTTATATATATATTTATAAATTCATAATTTTATATTTTTAATAATTCAGAATTAAACCAAATATAAATAATCTAATTAATAATTTCATCCAATCATAAAATAAATTTTTAAATTTTAAAAACAATCACGAAATAAATTTTTGAATTTTAAAAATTTTTAAAACTATTTATTTTTTATCAACTTATCAAATATTGTTTACGATTAAACAAAAAACAATATAATAGCTGTAAAAATATATGTTAGAAGTAGGCCATCAATTTTAGGCCATTCCAAATGCTTGTAATTTACTTTTGATATTTTCTGAAGTAAATGGAAGGAAGAAATTATATTATCTTTAAATTGTTAGATGATCTAAAAATACAATCTTAGAATAAAATAATTATTAATTTAAGATATTAAATTAATAATTATTATTCTAGAATGTTTAATTATTTAGAATTAGTATTTTGTTGTAACTAGATATGACTCTCCAAATGTGTCGTATCTTAGGCTCTATTTTAGGAGATTTGTTAGCTAGTTGGTTTGAATAGGATTTATTGTAAATGGACACTTGTTATTTAATAAGTGATCCATAATTAGAGGTAGTTAGGACATGGAGCTTATAAATAGCTCATTGCAAGAGTGTTTGGATGTTTGGGTGTAAACTCTTGCAAAATCAATTATGTAATTATTTTTTTTCTGATTAATAAAATTACGTGTCTGAGGACTCTTCTGCCATTAATGTGGATGTGAGAAGGAGGTTCCAGCTCTACAAGTTTTTGGAAAACTCCATTGAATTGTTTAGCGAATGATTAGTATGCCATTTGTCAAATTTTTATTCAAAAGAGAAGAAATTTTATTATTTTATTGATTTTAGATTTTGAAATCTGAAAATCAATTTTTTGAATTATAATCAAAATCGATGTGTCTTGAATTTCTATTATTTTCTAGGCTTCAACTTCTGCCAAATATTTTGTCATTTTTTTTTGGCCTCAACAGTTCCTGCACAAACAACTTCCAGCTTCTCTGCAAATTCAAGTACCCTTGCATTTCCATCCAGTTTTACCCTGTGTGCAAGCCCAAGTGTCCATGCAAAAATAGAAACAATGTTGTTCATGCTAGTAATGCTAAGTCACGGTGCCATGCGCTGCCTCTGCTATTGGATTTTCTTTACAGCCATTGCGCAATGATTGTGGAGACATCCGTCCTTCCAAACCTCAACTCCCTAAGATTTCTGCTTTTGATTAAAATAAACTCACCGACGGAATTCCTGTAGTTTAAGCTTTTTTGTGTTTTAATTGTGTTGTTAAATCTAATTGGTCCTCTCTGCTGTTGAGTACGAATTGGTCAATATTGTGGAATGATATTTTAGCTGAAGAAATATGCAACGAAGAGGCCTGTCATGCTGAGCTAGAGTTGAGTGGATTTGAATATAGTCAATTATCATCAGTTATCAAATGCCTTGTGGGGATGTGAGAATTGTTTCTATTTTATAGAGGAAAATCTAGAGACACAATTTTTGTATCAGAGTTCACTTGGATTAATCCCACTAGCTGGGCTAGTCAATGCAATGTTACTGACGGGTGCATTTTCGAAGTTTTGGAGGCTGGTTGGGAAAGAGAATCTGAGCATGGGGCCTAATGTATGACTGCATACTAGGATATTGCCCTATAGGACTTGTTCAGTCTCTAAACGAATTACAAGCATCCCCATCAACATGACAAACCTATCCTCCTTGGGCTAACAAAAACTGACGAAACAGGCCTGCTGTTTTGGGAAAGTATTGTTCCAACAAATCAGGTTTACAAAATACATTTCCATTCGAGTTTTTCTTTGCAGCAAAGAGGAGAACTCATTGTTGAATGCTGAGCATGAAAAGGAAGACGCAATTTTCAGAGTTTGTCGTGGGTAATGGAAACAAGCCAATGAATCGATTCGTCTGCCCAATTGGGAAAACTGAGCGCATTATCCAGGCTCACCTGCATGGCCAGTTTCACTAGGTCGCTTAGAGTGGTATTGATAGATCCGGCGTATGGAGAGAGCGATGAAACACATAGCTGCAGAGACTGAGCCACCTTGCAAGATGATTTGATAAATTCGGTGATGTCCTTACTATCATCCGGCCGCTGGGCATTCACAGAGTTCGTTGTGGCTGAAGCCATTACTTCAAAGAGCAGATGATGGAACGTAAAACTTGATTTTCTAAGATGAAATGAGCTATTGTAGATATTTCTATTAGCGGTTTCTGTTAATCAAAATCATGCATATTTCTATTTGTCGCTTGAGTAAAAAGCATTTATATCTATTTTATTCGCTAATGGTGGTTTCGGGTAAATGGAATTCATAAGAATTGAAGAATGAAATGTGCGGAGAACATAATTGAAAGGCTTGCTCTTGGTATGAAAAAACCCCCATCCAGCTAGCGTTTGATGATCAACCATAATGTCCGAATTTGAAGTCTGTCAGCAATGAAGCCTGTAAGCTTAGATCATAAAGTTTTTTTGTAATATAAAGCATATTGTATTTTGGAAAGATATGGTGATTTTTTTTAATTTTGGAGTAATAAGGTGATTTGTAATTTTTTAGAGTAATAAGGGGACTTCAACTGTAATTTTTTGAAGAGATAAATGTAACTCAAAGTCATTTTACTTTGAGGAGGGTAACTTTTTTTTACCAAGTTTTGCAAGAGCATCATTGTAAAAGTCAAATTTTGAAAGTTACATTGTAATTTTTGAGAAATTGACTAGAGCCAAGTGCAAAGCTCTGTGATTTTTCTCCTGCTTCAACGACTATATGAGGGTCAAGGCCAAGCCCCAATAGATCATGTTTTTTGCATGGTGTGTTGTGTTTTCCATCTTGTTATTTCGATTCTGATTCTTGGTGCGAAGCTTTAACTCTACAATGTCTAAGTTGATTAATTTGTTTTCTGATTTCGACAAACTTGAAGGCACAAAATCTTATAAAACATGGCACCGTCTCATTGAAAGCACTCTCATTTACAATGAATTATGGCAGGGTATATGTGATGGAGATGTTAAGCCGAATAAACCCACATATGTAGCTGCACTAGCAAAATGGGAAGTTAAGAATGCCAAAGCCTTAGCTCTTATTAAATCTTCTGTGAATGATGAAATATATGTCCATATAGAAAATGCTACAGATGCATGGTCTACTTTGAAAACTTTTAGAGACCTCTTTGATACTCAGCTTGAATCAAAGAAAGTTGATCTACAATTAAAATTGTTACAACCAAAATTGACTGAAGGAGGTGATGCTCTTGAATATATCTCAAGACTTAAGAATATTAGGCAAGAAATCATTAATGCTGGTTTTCCAGCAATAGATGATAGTTTTATGGTAACAATTGTAATTGCTGGACTTCCTTCTTCCTACACGCATTTTTTGGAGACTCTACAATTAATTGGGAAATTAGAGAAACTAAAGTTTGATGAGCTTTGCGAAATGTTGACACAACATGATAAAACCTTTGAGAGGAAGAAAAAAGTTGGTGAAGATGTTTTTCTCACAGAGGCCAGCACTAGTAAATCATTAGCAGACAGTTCTCGAGGCAGAGGCAGAGGCAATCAGAATCAAGCAGCACAAAGTCGAGGTCGAAGCCAAAGTAGAGGAAACATCTTTAACAAAGGCAACAGTTTAGGAAGGAATAATTTTCAAGGTAGAGGAAACAACCAAGGAAGAGGCAATTTTCAAGGACAAGGAAACAATAATCAAGGTAGAGGACAATCTCAACATAGAAGTCAAAGTAGAGGCAGAGGACATTCTTCAGGAAGAGGAAGAGACTTAAGTCAAATTGTGTGTCGAAGATGTAACAAAGTTGGTCATTATGCTAAAGATTGTCGAACTTCACTTAATAAAATTCCCAAGTTTCAACAACATTCAACGCAATTTGCAAATGATCAAGATGATGATAACTCAGAATATGTTTTTACTTCCTTGTCAGCATCACAACTTTCATCCCATCTTAGAAGTGACTATGAAGATGCCTGGATTTTGGATTAAGAGGCAACTCAGCACATGACTTGTCAACATGATTTTTTTTGGAATTTTCAAGATTGCCAACTTAATTCCATTTTTCTTGCTGATGATACAAAACATACTCCTTATGGAAAACGAGTAGTTAAAGTTTTTCTCCCTGGCATTGGAAAAAAATGATTTCCAATGTTATGGTATGTACCAAGTTTTAAGAAAATTTTTCTCTCTTTAGTCACGATTCGACAAGCAGGACATCAGGTGATTATGGAAGATGGTTTAATCAAGATTAATTTAGTCAAATAGAGTTTGAAAACTGTCATGACAGGATATGAAGATGGAAAACTGTTACGGATGAAAGGGACAATTATTCCAAGGCATTCTGATTTTGCAGGGGTAGTGACTACAGGTATTTCACCTGTAAGACTATGGCATGTAAGATATGGACATTTAAATTTTTAGAGTCTTTCTCAATTCAAGAAACAAGGAATGGTTAAAGGACTTCGCACTTTCAAAAAGGAAAATGCAAAATGTGAAGCTTGCATTTATGGCAAACAAAGTTGAGAAAGTTTTCCAACAAGTTCATGGCGTGAAAACAGGCGGCTACAACTAGTTCATAGTGATGTTTGTGGACCTCTAAAAACTTCCTTTGGTGGATGCAAATATTTCTTACTATTCATTGATGATTTCAGCAAAATCACTTGGGTTTACTTCTTGAAGAACAAGTCAGAAGCATTTGATAAGTTTAAAATTTTTTGCCAACTTGTTGAAAATGAAGTCAAGGAAAAGATAGGTACTCTCAGGACAGATAATGGGGGAGAATTCACTTCAAATGAATTCAAAACTTATTGCAGTGAAAATGGCATAAGATGACATCTTAATAATGTTTACACTCCACAACAAAATGGAGTAGTTGAAAGAATGAATCACACCTTGTTAGGAATGGCGAGATCCATGTTAACTTTCAAGAGGTTAAGTCCAACATATTGGGCAGAAGCAATACATACAGTTGTCTACTTAAGAAACAGATCTCCAATTGCTTCTTTAGACGGAATCACACCTTATGAAGCTTGGTTTGGTTTCAAACCTCGAGTTAAACATCTTAGAGTTTTTGTATTAGTATGTTATGCCTTAGTTCCTAAAGAAAAATGAATTAAGCTTGAATCAAGAAGTTTAAAGTGCACAATGATTGACTATTTTGATGAGAAGAAAGGGTATCGTCTTTTGACCAATGGAAAATTCATTGTGAGCAGGGATGTCATTTTTGATGAAACTAAGAGTAAGAGTGCTGAAGAAATTGAAAATCTTCTTCACAAGTTAGAAACTATGGGAAGTAAAAGAAATGGAAAAATGAAAAGTCAACCAACTTCACCAAATTGGTATGAACTTGATTTTCCTTCCTCTGAAGATGAGTCATCCAGTCCATCTACATCAACAACATCATCTGGGTCTTCTAGCAGTTCATCCGCATCTCTAAGCAGCAACAGTTCTTCTGATAGTGATTCTCCACACTCTTCACCTGAACGAAGAACATCAATTTATTTTAATCCTCTTTACAATGATGGAGATTTTATAGAAGTGCAAACAAGTGAGCAATAACTACTGAAATGGGCAGTTCAACTTTTGAAAGATGTAAAGCCTGATGAGCAGAATAAAACAGGCACCAGAAGGGCACATAGAAGTGAAGGCAATTTTGCCTTAATAGCAAATGATTCTACTGAACCTTCCACATACAAAGAAGCAATAAAACATAAAGAATGGCAACAGGCTATGGTTGAAGAATATCAAGCAGTAATTGATAACAACACTTGGAAACTTGTTGATTGTCCATCAAATGTTAAACCCATAGGATGCAAATGGGTTTACTGAATTAAGTATAATCAAAAGGGAGAACTTGAAAAGTATAAAGCACGACTTGTCACAAAAGGTTTTGCACGGTAGGAAGGCATTGATTATGAGGAAAATTTTGCTCCTACAGCTAAATGGAACACCATCTGATTAACACTTGCATTGGCCGCTCAGAAAGATGGAAAGTTCATCAAATGGATGTGAAAAGTGCTTTTCTCAACTAGGATTTACAGGAGGAAGTGTATATGACCCAACCGCCAGGTTTTGAAATTGAAGGACAAGAACATAAAGTTTGCAAATTGATCAAGGGTTTATATGGATTAAAACAAGCTCCCCGCGCTTGGTATGCAAAGATGGATGAATACCTTAAGAAAGTTGGTTTTCAACGAAGTGAATATGATGATACTTTGTATGTGCGACAACAGGGAAAATATCTGGTAATTCTTGTGATGTATGTAGATGATTTGATCATTACTGGCAACCATGATGATCATATTGCGCAGGTGAAAAAGGAGTTACATGTAGGTTTTAAGATGATAGATTTGGGATTACTTCACTACTATCTTGGAGTTGAAGTCTTTCAACGTCCACATCATATTTTCATTTCTCAGAGTAAGTATGCAGCAGAGGTTCTTTAGTGATTTGGCATGCAAGATTGCCAGCCCATTTTCACCCCCATGGAGCAAAACTTGAAAGTTTCAAAATTTGAAAGGGGGGAAAAGGTGGATAGTACAACTTACAGACAGTTGATTGACAACTTGATTTATTTGACAAATACTCATCATGAACTATCTTATGCAGTCATTATTCTTTCACGTTTTATGCTGGAACCATGAGACAGTCACTGGAATGCAGCCAAAAGAGTTCTTCGATATATCCAAGGAACCAAAGATTTTGGTTTTCTTTACACAAAGACTAAAAATTTTGTACTTGGTGGATATTCCGATGTCGACTTTGCCGGAAGTATTAATGATTGAGCATAAACATCATGTTATTTAATGAACATGGGGTCAACAACAATATCTTGGAGTTGTAAGAAACAAGCTACAATGGCCACTTCTTCAGTAGAAGCAGAGTACATTTCAGCATGGGAAGCAGCATGTGAAATTGTTTGGTTGTGCAGAATTTTGCAGGACTTGGGCATTTCTCAGACAAAAGCTACATCATTATTCATTGACAGCCAGTCAGCCATCAAACTTGCCAAGAACCCAGTTTTTCATTCAAAGACAAGGCATGTGGACACCAAGTATCATCATATCAGAGCTGTTATTGCCAAAGATGTCCTCAAGCCAGTTTATTGTCCTTCCGAAGATCAAATCTCCGACATTTTCACGAAACCGCTTGGCATAATAAATTTACTAAGTTCAGGGATGAACTTGGTATCTGTTGTAATGTATCTTTGGATCATAGGGGGGAATGTTAGATGATCCAAAAATACAATCTTATCATAGGTTATAAAATTAGAATAAAATAATTATTAATTTAAGATATTAAATTAATAATTATTATTCTAGAATATTTAATTATTTAGAATTAGCATATTGTTGTAACTAGATATGACTCTCCAAATGTGTCGTATCTTAGGCTCTATTTTAGGAGATTAGTTAGCTAGTTGGTTTGAATAGCATTTATTGTAAATGGACACTTGTTATTTAATAAGTGATTCATAATTAGAGGTAGTTAGGACATGGAGCTTATAAATAGCTCATTGCAAGAGTGTTTGGATGTTCGGGTGTAAACTCTTGCAAAATCAATTATGTAGTTTTTTGTTTTTTTGTTTTTTTTTTTGTTTTTTTGTTTTTTTGTTTTGTTTTTGTTTTTGTTTTTTTTGTTTTTTTAATAAAATAACGTGTCTGAGGACACTTCTGCCATTATAAATCTTAAAGTGAAAATCATTATTACAATAAAAAATAAAGAGTTGATATTTATGATGATGATGATGATGATGGTTAACGTCCGCTGAGACCAAATAATGATCTATTGGACCTAAAAAGACAGATTATTTATTCTGATTTAAGATTTTATTCCGATGCTCAAAAAACTTGGAGAGAAGCCTCCCGAGCTCACTATAATTTTGGCATTGTAAAAGGCTAGGAAGGTCAATATTGTAACAAAGGTTGTGAAATTGAGATCTAATGGGGTTGTATGCAGGGCACTCTAAGAGGAAGTGGTTTTCATCCTCGATGCTCCTATTCTCACACATATGGCAGATCCTTTCCATCCATGGCATTTTAGGAACTACCCAACGGCCAGTTTCACTATGGAGCTCATGAGAATTCGTTCTAATCATTGCTATATTAATTTTCTTTTCAGAGCTAGTTAGAATAGAGAGATACTTTTGATCTTCAAGGGTGGGGTTGATGACCTTCTTATAATAACTTAATTTTCTTTTAGACGCTAAATCTTTCTCACACCACAATTTTCTTTGAACTTAGAAGTAACAATATCTTTAATATTATTTATGTTTTGCAAAGCATCATTCTCATTGATCTCCCAATAGTTTAGCCAGGCCCTTGTGTCCTTATGCCATCCTCGGTTAAGCCTTAGGTGGTTTTGGCTGGAATTTAAAGCTAGCTTAGGAAGTCTATGATCGTCTATGTTATTGAGTTTGTGCTTGTACAACAAAAACCTAATCATAGCTAGGCTCTCAACAGGGGAAAGACCTGCTTCTATAAGGAGAATAGGATAGGGTGTATTACTTTAAATTTCGGGTTATAAGTTATAAAACGCTTCTGGATTTGCTTAATCTTTCTCCATAATTCTCTGGAGATGCTGCAATCCCAAACCTCACAGCCATATAAGATAACAAGAGTGACTAAAGTTTCAAAGAGGAACTTCTTTTTTTCCCACATTACGAGGTTTGCTATTTTACAATTATTTTCAAGACCAAAATAAGCTTTCCACCCCCCATTAATCATTTTCTCAATGCTATGGTTCCAGTTGAGCTTGTGATGAATACAATTCCTAGGTATTTGTAAGAATACACTCCTCCAAGCTATTATGTCATACATAAAATTAGCGTAAATGTCCTTCATGGATTTGATAATCATGACTTTGTTTTGCAGTGTTAACAGTCATACCCATGGTAGAGCAAAACCTTAGAGCCTGAGTTGCTTATCAAGATCAGATGGGCACCTTGCAAAAAGAACAATATCATCAGCATAGAGAAGAAGGATGATGACTATCCTAGCTAAGATCGTGCCATCACATCCTGCTTCCTCTAAATAGCCTTCAAGCTTATCGATGTAAATGCCAAATAGAGTAGGGGAGAGGGGACAACCTTGTTTAACTCCGATGTTACACTTAATATCTTTCGACCGCCCCTTATTTCTCTTTAGCTTGGCAATTACATTCTCGTATAACCTTATAGAGGCAACTCTCAACTCGAGAGGAACCTTTAGCTCTTCTAATCTATTCCAAAGGTTGTATCTAGGAACCGTATCGAAAGCCTTTTTAAAGTCCACAAAGCAACAAAATAAATTGGATTTGTCATTACGACATTCCTCCACAATGATCCTAAGCGTAACGAGGTGATTTGTTGTTGAGTGATGCCTTCTGAAACCTGCTTGGCCTTTAGACTTCTTACCTTCACTTTCAGACATATGCTTAACTTCTTTTCCAAAATACTACCATATAACCTGGCTAAGAGAGGGCTGATCATAATTGCCGATAATTAGAGGGGTTATTTGTATCCCCACTTTTAAAAATAGGGATAATGAGGCTCTCAGTCCAAGGTTTAGGGAACCCTTACTTGACTGCTTGATTGAAAAGCTTGTGGATGTGGGGGATGAGGACAGGACCTCCGATTTTTAAGATTTCCACCTAGTAACCTTCAATGTCCTTAGCTTTCCCATTAGCGAGGCGATTAACCCCAAACTTAATGTCTTCTAAAGAGAAAATTGCTTTCGTTGTGAGCATGGTTTCCAAATTATTCATGACATTTGGAAATTCATAAAGCTTTTTAAGATAGGAATTCCAATCGTGAAGAGCAATTTTATTATTATCTTTAGTCTTCCTAGTCAGAATCTAGCTCCAAAATTTCTTAGGAGCTACCTTAGAGAGGTGTAAGAGATTCTCCTATATTTGACAAATGTATTGCCTCTTTTTCCTTTTAGTTAGGGCTTTGTATATTTTTGTCTTGTCCATTTTAAGAGATTCATCAATAGCTTCCTTAATTGCTCTCCTCGCACTTTTACAATCTTTGTCATACCATGGATTGGTTTTGCTATTTCTTTTACTATTTGAAACTTCAATTGAGAACTTGTTAATAGAATTTGAGAGGGTTGTAGTAAAATTATGATAGAGGCCTTCTATGTTGTCTATACTAGATAAAGGAAGCAAATTAATTTTTAATTCATTTAGAAAGAGATCGTTTTTATTTCTATCAAATATTAATTTCTTTTGGATGTAAGTATTATTTTATGTGGGAACTCTATGCATGACAAAATTGAGAGTTATAAGTAAAGGCCTATGATCAGAGTCAAGTTCGTGGTCATTTAAGATGTCAAAATTTATTATTTCATTGTATAATGGGAGATCATAAATAACGTAGTCTACCACGCTGCTACCAAGTCCATGGATGTAGGTCATCTTGCTGGAATTGGGCCACTTTTGTAGACCGTTGCAAATTATGAGATCCTAAGCACTACAGAGCTTTACTAGCTCTGACCCAAACAAATTTTCCTCGAGGTCTTCAGAGCTCTTTTTGTACCTACTAGCCAGAGTAGGGTCTTCGTCTAACCTAAGAGGATTAGGGTTGGAATGATTGCTTAGAATAATAGCTTGGTTGTTTGAAGTTCGAGCATTAAAGTCAACTATTAAAAGGATATTACCGTCATTCCTTAGGCTAGAAATATCATTCTCTAAACCATTGTAAGGGTTAGTTTTATCTAGATTCTTCTTCTTATAGAAGTTAGAATTGATGGGGGGGAAATAACATATTTCTATGTAGGATTTTTTATTATTAATGTCACTGATCTCTATCCAACTATATTGGTTGTGAGGGTCGTTTTTATAAATCCTAGCATGGAGGGGGAGATGTTATTCTTAATGTAACAAGCTATTCCCCCAATGCCTCTATGGGAGGATCACTTGTTCCAGGTAGACCATAGCGTAAAGCCATCTATGTTAGGGACCTTAGATTCTTCGTGCTCTCAAGTTTCAACAAGCAAAATAATATCAACATCATTTGAATTCCAACTTAGCTTGGGGCTCTTGTTCCATGGGAAGCCCCGACAGTTCCAAGAAAGGATCAGAGCATGTTTAATTGCTATTGATTACTATCTTTTTGGTTTCTATCTCGAATAATGGCTTTTCTATTTCTGATTATTGTCCATTTTCCTTCCTTTCTAGCTTCTTTGACCTTTTGAACCTCCTTTCTTAATTCTGCTTGATCTTCTAGAATGAGATTTTCATTTATGAATACTCCCATTCCTTTTAGACCTGAGGTTTTACTAAGTATGTTGTACTTATGATCAGTGGAGCTCACCTTTATGCGGATTATTCTTCCTTTATTCTTGGTTAATTTCCCCAACCTTGTTGCTTCTGTGAGACACACTGTTTCAATTTGTAATCTATTATGTAATTTTGTCTGGGCTAAGGCTAAAGTATCCTTATCTACTTCCTCTTTTAAACCGAAGATTATAAGGTTCAAGGCCCTTTTGTTATGTTCATGGTCTAATTCTATTAATTTTTTCATTTCATCTTTAATTGGTTTGATATCTAACTTATCTACTACATTATTTAGGGTAAGGCGGCTATTAATTTTTTCTTTTAGTTCTTTAATCATGTCTTTCATTTTAAAACTCTCTAAAGTATCAACATCTCCTTGCTGGGATGGTTGGTTAGTATCTTGGTTTTGTTTTTCTATAACTTGCAATCTAGTCTCCATTGCCTCCATTTTATTCTCCAGTAGTAGTTCTATTTTATTTTCTATTTGTTTTTGGATCGTGTCTTTAAGAGATGCAAATTTTTTTCTAGCATGGCTTCTAACTCTTTTTGTAGCTTAGCTTCTCTTTCTTCGCTATGTTTCTCTAAAGACTCTATATACTCATAATGGCCTTGTAGAGTAACTGTGCTAGGTCTGCCCTTGGTAATCTTTGGTAAATGTGGTGAAATATTCTTACTTTAAATTATATGAGCAAATATGTATTAGAAAAAGAAAAAGATAAGGAATGTTTGCACCTGATATCAGTAAACCTGACTGCAGATAGCTCGTGCCCACCACCACCCACAAACCAGAGATGCGAGCCTCAGAATAGGGTTTAAATGTCGAAGAATAGATGCGAGCCTCTACCTTGGTCATATAGCGAGCCTCAGAACTAATCACCGAAGATGCAGCCTTATGGTCTTATATCGTAGAGGAAGTGTATATATAAAATATGTGTTTAACTCTTTCATCGAGCCTCATAACTCTTTCACCGAAGAATATATGCGAAGAATGCGAGGAAGTGTATATATAAAGTACGTATTTAACTCTTTCATCGAGCCTCAGAATTCTTTCACCGAAGAATATATGCGAAGAATGCGAGGAAGTGTATATATAAAGTACGTGTTTAACTCTTTCACCGAGCCTCAGAACTCTTTCACCAAAGAATATATGCGAAGAATGCGAGGAAGTGTATATATAGAGTACGTGTTTAACTCTTTCACCGAGCTTCATAACTCTTTCACTGAAGAGTATATGTGAAGGATATATAGAGTACGTGTTTAACTTACATTTTTTTATTAAAATATATATAAATATATATATATTATATTATTATTAAATTTTTATTTTATTTAAGAAAAATCATAAAAATTTTATTTTATATATATATGATTTTTCCAAAAAAAAAAAAAAAATTCGTGGTCCCTCTGCTCGCCCCAAGCCCGTGTTGGCCGCCGGGCAGAGGTTTGCATGCAGCCTCCAACAAGGGCCAAGCCACCATAGCGCAGGCGGGCGGGGGCGTCAACCATGGGCGAGGGAGGGCACCGAATTTCTCTTTTTTTAAATAAATAAAATAAAAAATTCGTTTAGAAGAAATCAATTTATTTAAATATTTTTTTTAGTTTTAAATTTTAAATGTATTAATTAAAAAATTGTTTAATTTTTTTTAATAAAAAAAATCGTTTAATTTTTTTTTTTTTTTTTTTTTTTTTTTTTTTTTTTTTTTTTTAAAATACAAAAATTAAACTTTTTTAACTTTATTTATTAATTTTAAATACAAAGTAAGCTTTAATTTTTTTTTTTTTTAAGAATGATAAATATATATATATAATATAATATATAAATATTATATATATTATTTTATCTTCTTTTGTTGTTTGTTTTTAACTAAATTTTAACTAGTTTTTTTAAATTTCTAATTTTTTTTAAATCTAGTTGTATTATAATTATTTATTTATTTATTTATTTTTAATGATCTATTTTTAATTACTTAAATATATATATTCCTAAATTCTTTTATGGCTTATGAGATAATTTTTTTTTTTAAGTAATCAACATTTTAAAAAAGAAAAATAAAACAACTTGAAAATTCGTTAAGTAATCATAATTAAAAAAAAAAAAATTGGACATAATAAATTTTAAAGTGTGAAAAATAAGTCCTTTAGAAAAAAGGTATGTTGCATCAGCACGTTTTAAAATCAGCATGAAAATCACTAACATTTAAAAGCAAATGTTTATATTTGATACATAAGAAAATTTAAAGTGTCAAAAATATGCTCCAAAAAAAAGAATTGTATTCTGCATTACCACTTTTCAAAATCGGGTCACGTTTTTACTACCCCTACGAAACGGATAATCTTATTGATTATTTAAAGTGCCAAAAACTATGCTCTAAAAAAAACACATGTGTTCTGCATCGCCCCTTTTCAAAATTGGTTCAATTTTTTGCTATCTCTACGAAACGGGTAACAGTGTCAGTTCCTGTCTCAAAATTTACGTTGTTAACATTATATCATCCACAAATTTTAGGTGGGATAAGGGAAGGTCATTGCCCCATAGATGAATTCATTTTAAATGGCCAACCTGAATAACTAATTTTATATATCTTCCCAACCCTTTCGCATCCAGAATGAAGAGGAAGGGGGAAATAGGGTCACCTTAACGGAGGCCTCTGGATGCATTGAAGGTGCTGGAGGGAGAGTCATTTATGAGAATCGAGAATACTGGGGAGGAAATGAGAGAAGAAATCCATTGTATCCATCGCTGGTCAAATCCAAAGGCTTTCATTATGTTCATAAAAAAGGACCAACTCAGGCAATCACAGGCTTTGGATAAGTCCAATTTTATCATCATACCCTTTGATTTAAGGCTCTTGAGAGAGTGAATTGCCTCTTGGGTAGTGACAATGCCATCCATAATTTGGCGGCTTTGGACAAAACCGGTTTGCTCAGGAGAAATCAGGGCGGGAAGAAAGGGTTTAAGACGATTGACCATAATGGTGGGGATAATTTTATATATGATATTACATAGAGAAATAGGTATGAATCCCTCAAGGTCTCCAGAATAAGTTGTTTTTGGAATCAGAGATATAAAAGTAGAGTTCAGAGAAGGATGTACCTTCCGAGATAGCCGAGATTCTTCAACCACTTCCAAGATATCCTTACAAAATAGGCCAGGCCACCTAAAAGAATTATGTAGTGAAGCAATCAGGTCCCGGGGCACAAATCTACATCACTTATCAATAAAGTTTTTATCTTTAAATGTTAGTATTGAAGTGGTAAAGGCTCAAACCTTTATCTATTTTTGTAGATTTCTTATAAGGCATGTATAGTGTACTTTTCTTTTTCATTGTTTCAACTTTAGTTTTCTTTTTCATAAATTAAAAATTAAAATAAATCTAAATCCATATATATGCTCTCTTCATGTAGATGATACATCTATTATTATAACTAAGCAAAGTTCCTTGGTAATGATATGTTTGTTCATGCATGCAACATTGAGTAAGATATAAATATAAAAGTAACTTAACTTGCAAACTTGATAACTTGCAAATGAAAAAAATAAATCCATTCTAACTACATTCCTCAAAACTAATGTAACATTGATAGAATATAACATCAAATCCACATCATGAATTTAAAAGTCAATGAAGAAATTATCATACACACAAGTTCAAATTCATGTATTTGTATTCCAAATTTTTCTAGCTATACATTTTTCTTTTCTACAAAATGGAACTTCATTCCCAACATAGATAATGGAAGTTCATGCCCATGGATGACATTATGGAAAATCGGCCTCACTACTGATTTAGAAATTGGGTGTACAAGTCAGCATCGCTACTCTTGGCACTCCCAAGTTCATTTCCAAATTGATATTGCTGCAAAAATTCAAAAACCAATTAGCTGTAAAATTCAAAATGCATATAATCAATTTCGTTAATTAATGATAGTTTTTATCAACTGCTCATTCTCACCATGAATATCTAAGGCAATGGAGAAGATTGCCCTTCCTGGGTAGATGGTGGAGCACTTGGTGATGGATATAGGCATGGTTCAGGGGTGAGGGATAAAGGCATGGTGGGAGAAAAATAAGAAAAAGGTAGTGGGTTTGGGCGATGATACATCCCATCGGTTGTACGATAGTGGGAATAACCCTAGGGCGAGGGATCACCCTAGGGGGGGAAATTGGAATGTTAAGGGTGGATGATTGGAATAATGAGAAGGGTGGATGGTTAAAGGGTAGGGGTGCGAATTGGGAAGGGTTTGGGGAGGTGGTTATAGGCATGGGAGAATTTATGAAGGAAAAAGGTGGTGGGTGTGGTTGACAATACATCCCCATTGGTTGTACAATAGGGGGAATCACCCTCGGGGAGGAAATTGGGATGGTACTGATTGGAGAAGTGTTACCAATGCTATAGTTTCTTTCATCAACATGCTCATCAAATAATTGGAGCTGACAAGTTGGCCCACCAACTGTAACAACAAAAAAAGTTCATGGCTATTATCAAACCATGTTTAACAACATCAAATTCATCTTCGTGTTACTTGCCATGCCACAATCCGAAGCATATATTCGGACAACCCGACCCCGCGAATCCCTGATGACTCCTCCAAAACCTGCATCCCTAGGGTTACCTTTGGATGCCCCATCGAAGTTTAGCTTGAGAAAACCCTCAAGGGTCGTGAGAAGGAGATTGGATGAGAGGCAACTTTAAGTTCCAATATGAAGGTGCAAGAATTTGTGGGGATAAGTTGAGAGTAGACAATATTCACGCTTCTTGGGGGTTGAACTTCCAATCATCAGAATTCCATTTCTCTGCTAGTATAGATTCTCTTACATTTTGGAGTATTCATTTCCAGATTTCCAAGTGTGACAGTTTATGGCCCTTGAAAATCCTTATGCTCCTTTCCTTCCATATTTCCCATAAAAGAAAGCCGAGAGATAGACACTAGGCTCTATTTACCATCAAATTGGAAGAGATATTTTTCCTCCAACTCCCAATGGTGGATCGGATGCTGGTATTATCCTGGTCTAGATGACCAAAAAGAGTATTTATATTCTGCCAAAGTCGGGCTACAAAGGGGCATATATTCAAGAGATGTTCTATGGTTTCAGTCTGAGACGCACACATATTGCAAAAATAGGGCCCATGGATTCCTCTCTTCTGTAATTAGTCCCAGGTGAGAATCCTGCCACTGCACACTAGCCACAAGAAATACATTACTTTCGGCCAAAATTGTCCCATCCTTATTTTCCTCCAGAGTGGATTGTACTGATTTGGATGCTGCTTTGATGCCAGTTGGTAAGCTTATTTTATGGTGAACATAGCTTTAGTTTTATAGCCCCACCTGAGAATGTCCTGTCCTTCTAACGATGCAATTCTTCTAGTGTGCAACTCATAATCAAACACATCCCATTGATTTGAGTCAAGAGGGTTGTGCTAGTCTTGTTTCGTTTTCCACTGTCTCCATTGATTCCTGGGGGTTGGGTCCCAAAACTAATTAACCATCAAGTTGTGGGGTTTATTAGTGAAAAGGAAGATCTTCACCAAATCCTGGCGACTCAATAATTTTTCCTATTGTTGCCACGAATCTGGCCAGAATAGGGCTCTCATCCCATCTCTGATTTCCCAGAATGTATGGTTGCAAATTAACTCTTAATTATTAGAAGCTAAGTTCCAAATTGATGATCCTCTTGGAGTTCCCTGCATTCTCAGTCTTTCCTCTATAGTTGAAGGCATGTTATATTTCTAGCCCTAGATGACCTTCCAGAGATCAATACCACCTTGAATCCATCGTCACTATACTCCCCCCCCCGCCCCCCATCACTTGGTTTAGTAGAAAGGGATCCTGAAGACCTAACCCCCCTGCCATTTTAGGTTTAGACAACTGATTACATGAAAGGAGTGCCCTTTTTTAGCTTTTTGAGTCCTTTGCCATACGAAGTTTTTGAAGATAGTTGTCATATCAGAGCAAGCAGTTTTAGGAGCAGCTAGACCCGAGAGTTGATATATTGGGATCGATTGTAGCACAACCTTCAATAAAACCACCCTCCCAACAATATTTAGGGATTAGAAAGACCAATTTTGAAGCCGAGATTAGATTCGCTCAAGGAGGGTTTTCCAACATGAAGTCCTAGGAGATAGTCACTAGGAGAATTCCCAGGTATTTGGATGGAAGGGATCCAATGCAAAATCCCAAAATCTTGGCCATGAAAGGTTGGGAAGGAATCGGGGTGTTGAAGAAAAAGATATTGGATTTCTCATTATTGATCTGAGTACCAGAATCTTGCATAAAGTCTTACAGTATGGCTTTTAGAGCCCTGGATTCCTGAAGGGACACTCGATATAATAACATTATATCATCCACAAATTGTTGGTGGGGTAAGGGAACGTCATTGCCCCATAGATGAATTCATTTTAAATGGCCAACTTGAATAACTAATTTTATATATCTTCCTAGCCCTTCTGCATCCAGAATGAAGAGGAAGGGTGAAATAGGGTCACCTTAATGGAGGCCTCTGGACGCATTGAAGGTGTGGGAGGGAGAGCCATTTATGAGGATTGAGAATACTGGGGAGGAAATGAGAGAAGAAATCCATTGGATCCATCGCTAGTCAAATCAAAAGGCTTTCAGTATGTTCATAAAAAAGGACCAACTCAGCCGATCATAGGATTTGGATAAGTCCAATTTTATCATCATACCCTTTGATTTAAGGCTCTTAAGAGAGTGAATTGCCTCTTGGGTAGTGACAATGCCATCCATAATTTGGCGGCCTTGGACAAAACTAGTTTGCTTAGGAGAAATCAGGGCAGGAAGAAAGGGTTTAAGACGATTGACCATAATGGTGGAGATAATTTTATATATGATATTACATAGAGCAATAGGTATGAATCCCTAAGGGTCTTTAGAATGAGTTGTTTTTGGAATCAGGGCTATAAAAGTAGAGTTCAGAGAGGGATGTACCTTCTGAGATAGCCGAGATTTTTCAACCACTTCCAAGATATCCTACCCTAAATAGGCCAAGCCACTTGAAAGAATTATGTAGTGAAGCCATCAGGTCCCGGGGCTCAAATCTATATCACTTATAAATAATTTTTTCATCTTTAAATGTTAGTATTGAAGTGGTAAAGGCTCAAATCTTTATCTATTTTTGTAGATTTTCTTTTAGGACTTGTACAGTGTACTTTTGTTTTTCATAAATTCAAATTTAGTTTTCTTTTCCATAAATTAAAAATTTAAATAAATCTAAATCCATATATATGCTCTTTTCATGTACATGATACATCTATTATCATAGCTAAGCAAAGTTCCTTGGTAATGATATGTTTGTTCGTGCATGCAACATTGAGTAAGATATAAATATAAAAGTAACTTAACTTGCAAACTTGATAACTTGTAAATGAAACAAATAAATCCATTCTAACTACATTCATCTAAACTAATGTAACATTGATAGAATATAACATCAAATCCACATCATGAATTTAAAAGTCAATGAAGACATTGTCATACACACAAGTTCAAATTCATGTATTTGTATTCCGAATTTGTCTAGCTATACCTTTTTCTTTTCTACAAAATGGAACTTCATTCCCAACATAGATAATGGAAGTTCATGCCCATGAATGACGTTATGGAAAAGCAGCCTCACGACTGATCTAGAAATTGGGTGTATAAGTCACCATCGCAACTCTTGGCACTCCCAAGTGCATTTCCAAATTGATATTGCTGCAAAAATTCAATAACAAATTACTTGTAAAATTCAAAATGCATATAATCAATTTCGTTAATTAATGATAAGTTTTTTATCAACTACTCATTCTCACCTTGAAGATCTAAGGCAATGGAGAAGACTGCCCTTCCTAGGTAGATGGTGGAGCACTTGGTGATGGATATAGGCATGGTTCAAGGGTGATGGATAAAGGCATGGTGGGAGAAAAATAGGAAAAAGGTACTGGGATTGGGCGATGATACATACCCATTGGTTGTACAATAGTGTGAATAACCCTAGGGCGAGGGATGAACCTAGGGGGAGAAATTGGAATGTTAAGAGTTGATGATTGGAACAAGGAGAAGGGTGGATGGTTAAAGAGTAAGGGTGGGAATTGGGAAGGGTTTGGGGAGGCAGTTATAGGCATGGGAGAATTTATGAAGGAAAAAGGTGGTGGTTGTGGCTGACAATACATCCCCATTGGTTTTACAATAGGGGAAAGCACCCTCGGGGAGGAAATTTGGATGATACTGATTGGAGAAGTGTTCCCAATGCATAGTTTCTTTCACCGACATGCTCATCAAATAATTGGAGTCGACAAGTTGGCCCTCCAACTATAACAACAAAAAAAGTTCATGTAGTTATGCCTATGCATTGCAAATGATAGTATATCATATTTCACATTAAAAAATGCATAACATCATATTTGCATACCATTTTTGTGTATAATAAAATGTTGCACTAACTGAGGCACGTGGTCCACATTTTTTTGTTGTTGAGAAGATAACTCTAGTTGTTCATTCATGCTCTTTTTTTTGCACGAACTCGTCAAACACTTTCAAATTGTAGTTTATCTTTCTCTGATTTTGACTTGCGACCACAACACCTTTCCTTATTATCTGGGCTCAAGAAACTATTTTTTCTCTTGGTAGTGATCTTAGATGGAGTTATAGTATTGAAAAACATTATGTTGTATTCTTGACATGCTTTGTCTACCAAGTTGTTTAATGCATATGCCTGTTCCAAATTTGTAGGTATTATGGATCTCAATTTCTCATGAGTTGATGAGTTAACGCGTTTCATCTCATCATCTTCAAATAATGCATTATCTGGTCATACATTGGTCGATTCAACGTTGTATGAGAAATTATCTAAATCATCAATGCATGTTTCATTATGATAATTTAGATTGGGAGGAGAATCAATGCATGGCAGAAGCTCTGTTTGGATTTTTGGGCCCAATATAGGTGATTCATTCAAATCAAATAAAATTCTAGGAATTTATGTAGTAGGATTAATGACATTAGGCAATACATTTTCACCCAAACTGGTGTTACTCGCCAGCATCTCAACTTTCAATACATGTTTACAAACATTTCCATTTAGGGCCCACTTGCAATTACACAAGTGTAGATTGGAATCTTTATATATGACATTGTACCAAATATCATGAGTATTCTTATTTTGGCTATGAACCCAATAATTGTTTCTACTCTTTTCATCAGGCAGATAATCTTCATTTGGGATTTGGTTAGCTCTACACTTGGATGAATTCAATTGTTCGTCAATTTTTTTTGGGTCGTACAAAACAAGCTTCTTTTAAACGTTGCATATGATTGTAATATAATAGAGTCAGTATTAACTGGCATAGCCATCTTGGATCAATATTCATGAATAGTCTTAATTTTCTTGTTCAGGTCCTAATGGCTTCTAGCAAGAACAATATCATCGGTGTAGAGGAGAAGTGTGATGGTAATACTAGCAAGCTCAGTTCCTTTGCACCCCTTGATTTCCAAACACTCCTCTAACCTATCAATGTAAATAAAAAAAAGGGTAGGGAAAGGGGACACCCTTTCTTAACCCCGATATTGGATTTAATATCTTTATACCACCTTTCGGTGATTTTAATATTGGCAACAACCATCTTGTAGAGGCGAATCATAACAAGCTTCAACTTAGGAGGAATAATTATGATCTCATCAAGTCTTTTCCAAAGCTTATCTTGAGGAACAATGTCAAAGGATTTTCTAAAGTCGACAAAGTAACAAAATATATCAGATTTACTATTGTGACATTCCTCGGTAATGATCCTGAGTGATGAGGTGGTCGATATTCGAGTGGTATCTCCTAAAACCAGCTTTCCCTTTAGCTCTTTTACCATTCCTTTCAAGCTAATGGCTAATTTTCTTTTCCAAAATGAGACCATAAAGCTAAGATAAGATGTGGCTAATCATAATGGTCCTGTAGTTAGCAAGAAAGGTTTTGTCCCCATTTTTAAAGATAGGCACAATAAGGCTTTATGTCCAAGGTTAGGGAAGCCATGCTTTATAACCAAATTAGGAAGCTTGTGGAGATGAGGAATGAGGATAATCTTACGAACTTTAAGATCTCAGCTTGGTATCCTTCAATGTCTTTAGCTTCCCCCTAGCGAGATTATTAATCCCAGACTCAACGTCCTCAAGAGAAAAGATATCTTCCTTAATAGGAGTGCTAACGATGTTTCCCATGGTGTATGGGGAGTCATAAAACGTCTTAAGATAGATGTCCCACTTTTCTTGAGTCCTCAAGGGAAAATATATCTTCCTAAATAGGAGTGCTAACGATGTTGCCCATGGTGTCCTGGGAGTCATACAATGTCTTAAGATAGATGCCCCACTTTTCTAAGGGGATCGAATGATTATCTTTAGATTTAAGAACAAGTACATTCCGCCAAAATTTTATGGGTGCAACTTTAGAAAGTTGAATAAGATGCTCTTGTCTCTTATTAATATATGCCTGCTTCTTCTCTATAATGAGGGCTTTGTATATACTAATATTTCAAAGCTTTACAGTTTTGTTAGGAGCATCGTGAACATGTGGCTCCCAATGAACTATCAAGAGGGCTAATCTAGCCCTAGCCGACCTGCTCTCCTTGAAAAATTAACCCACAACCACATATAAAAATACTCCATTTTGATACGTCCTTTTTAAGTGCTTGAAGTGGCCCCTAGCTCCTCTAGGGCTGCCCCTTCACCTTCCTGTGTCAAACCATGGTTTCTCTTGGTGGTTTCACACTCACAAGCTTGGGTTCTTTATCCACAAGTCACTTTTGTGTGCTAATTCTTCCAAAACCCACTATCCTAGGTGTTGGCATTTGCACATGGAGGCGGTGAACAAAAAAGAACCTACTCACGCTTGCGGTGAACACAAAAGAACTGTGATTCTGTCGGCAATAGTTTCTATGAAGAGCAGAAATTATGATTGCTTTAAAGTTGGCTATTGTTGTTCACAATGTTGAGACGCAGGCGCTCTTGGCTCTCAAGTCTGGTATCATCGAAAAATCCGACAGTCTCAAAGATTGGGGCCACATACAAAGGCCGTCGAATCCTTGCCTCTGGTCAGGCATCATATGTGATCACAACAACAATGTGATAATTGGCCTGGATCTCTCCAACAAGGAACTCAACGGACTAATTTCAGAGCAAATTCAATTGTTATCCAACCTCAAGACTCTGAATCTGAGCACCAATCTTTTTTCCGGCCAGTTCCAACCTGCCATTTTCAATCTCAGCGAACTTCAATCACTGGACATCAGCTGGAACGAATTCCTCAGACATTTTCCCAGCTCGACCTGATGCGGAACGACAACAAATAACTAGCAGCTGCAAGAAAACATTGGTTGAGCGGTAAATATAATTTCAAATTTCGAGCAGTAAATATAAATTCAAATTCTTATGGTCGTATCTCGCATTCCATTGATTGTCCATCATCTGTATTTAAACGTTCTACCTGCTTGGAAAAATGGAACTATAAGAAAACACGAAGTAACATGCATGCTCAGCTCGTCGCATCTTAGATGCGCCTCTGGATGCATAGCATGGTTTTATGTATGGTGGGAATGGTTAGCATGGCATCCGATACTATTAGATGTCTTAGAGACATTAAATACCCAATAGCATAGCAAATATTGCTTGCCTTGAGATAGTGGGCACAAACACATCGGGTTAGCACTTTACCATACAATATCTCTTATACGTTTTGGACCTTTTTTGGACAGAGTTCCTCGAGTCAAAATTTGTGAGTTGAATAAATCATTATTATATATCCAAGTAAAAATTTTCAGAAAATTGATAGTAATTTGTTGAAATGGTAAAATTGATTAAAAAAAAGGAAACATATTAGGGTCAAACTTTATTAAAAAATGTATGATTTAATTCAAAGTAATCAAGGCGATGATTATAAAAGAATATTAGTTTTTTTTACAAGTTTAATCTATTTTTTATGTCTTTTTCTTGTTTAGTGCTATTTTTTTCCTCGAAATTTGGCAATGATTTGTAAAAAAAAAAATAAAAAATTGTCTCAACAAATCACTGTTAAAAGTAAAATTCACTGAAAAATATGCTTGAAAATGGGTCAGAATGTATTCGAAAAATACTTATATTTTTTCTATGTTTCGGTTTTTTTGTGTATGTTTTTTTTTTGTCAATTTTGTCTAAAATTTGATAGGGATTTGTAAAATTAACAAATTTTACCTCAACCAATCATTGTCATAAGTAAAATTGACTCAAAAATATGCCCAAAAATAGCAAAAAATGTATTAAAAAAAGTATACCTCTTCTATGTTTTGGTCCTTTTTTGGCATATTTTTTAGTCAATTTTCCTCAAATATGACAATGATTTGTAAAAGTAACAAGTTTGACCACCACTTTGAGATTTCGAGTGAGCCAAAATGTAGACAAATAATTTAAGTAAATATATTTAAGTCGTACTATACCTCTTCTATGTTTTGGTCTTTTTTCTAGACATATTGTTAAGTCATTTTTTCCCGAAATCTCATATTCATTTGTTGCAACATATCGATTTAGGACAAATTTGACCAAAAATATCCGTGAAATGAACCAAAACTTGAAGGAAATAGACTCGGAATTACCCACAAAAAAATTAATCTCCCTTTATGGTCATCATAGTAGTCCCCTAATTAGATTTTAATTAGATCATATACCTTTTAATAGTGTTTAACCTTAACCTCATATATAAAACCAAATATCATCCTAATCTACAATTTAACTCTTTATCTAAAAGATATTCCCAACCAACACTATTTTTTAAGGGAAGAATAGTAATTTCATTTATAGAGATAAGCAAAATTACATTTTGTATACAGACATCTGAGTGTGTATTCAAGATGGATGTGTCGCGATTCAAAGAGTGACCAAAAAGAAAAATACCAAACTTTCCAAGAAAAATATATGCTTACTTTACATCAAATGCCCCCTAGGGCCTCTCAAAGACCTCAAAATAGATCTGAGTAGCTATACTCATAAACAATCTAACAAAAAAACAAAGTTTTTGGCCATAATACAACATCAGATTCAAAACCTGACAACATGATATGGAAATAAAGAGATAACGGTGAGAAAGTAGGAGTTAATTATGTGCATCGAAGTCTTCCATAAAAGGACAATGATAGTAACATTAATGTGCGCCATTTAGGAACTCTTCAATAGACAAAAGCCCCCAATCTAGTTGAAGGCCTTCTTTATATAATTTGTCTACTTCCCTGTTGTAGTCCCTATAAATATGAGTGTAAGAAAAAGATACATAAGAAAGCTTGATTCTTTGCAATCCTCCAAAATATGAATAAGATGTAAATTTTGTGGCATTGTCGAATTTTATTAACATGATTGTTGACCGACAAAGAATCACCAAACACTTGTAACTGATCACAACCCTTCTCCCGAGTAAAAGCCAATAAGGAGCAACAAGATAATAATTCAGACATTTTTTTGTGCCCCTCCTCGGTCCAATGTTAACTTTATAATAATGTTGATCACATAAAAACATAATGAAACCACCACTATAAGTGAATTTATCCTCTTGCTTTGCCCCATCAAGATACCCCCATGGGAGGGATTTATCACACTCCTTCAGGATCACAAGTCGATGCTTGGAAGAAACATATGGCTAAGGAAGATGCGAGAGAATGATAATTACTTCAGCTGCCACTTGCTCTGAAGAGGAATATTTATTTTGGAAAAATTCTTTCTTTCTAGCTAACTAAACACCCCAACAAATGAGTAGAGGCAAGACTTTATATGATTTATTAGCCCTACTTTGGACCCAAGGTTGTCACTTTTCCTGAAAACAAGGACCTTGCCAAACACAACACTACACAAATTCCATATCTAGCAACAAAAAGGGAAATCGACAAATAGATGATCAATGGATTTAATGTTCAATTTACAAAGGGAGCACCATCCACAGTGAATCTTCTTATGTCTCTTCATATTATCCCAGGTAGGGACCTTTTTGGTCAGGAGATACCATAGGAAAAGGCATGCTTTAGTCGGGCATTTTACTTTGCAAACCCCTCTCCACCACCACTCCACAACCTCCTCAAAAACTATCACATTCAAATGAAGATACCCCAACTTTGGGGTGTAAATACCCATAGGAGAGTGAGCCCACACCAATTCATAATCATTTTTGGAGAGCCTCACATGAGCCACAACAAAGCCATCAAGATAGCCCCTCCAATGCTCATGAAATTTCTAATCGATTTGTATATCTTTGACGGAAATCCATTCTTGGTGCTATATAAAGGTATGATATGGGTTGTTTATATGAGCTATCCTTGTAATGCCTCTATCTCTAAGGGAATCTATAAGTACCCGAGGTATCAAATGGGATTGCCCACAACCTAACGAAGGATCTTGATCTAGCCTAACTTTAAACTCATTTCCAACCTTCCAAGCCAACCCATAAGCAATGAGATCCAATGAATTAAGAACAACCATCCAAATTACCAAGATATTACCACATGGTTTTACCCTCAACCTCGTCCACTCCTCTATAGAGTAAGGATGATTGTATTTTGATATACCACCTAAGTCCACAAGTTATGAGCAGACAAGAGTCTCCACCCACATTTGGCTGCAAGAGCTTTCGAGAACCAAAAAATATTTTTGAGACCCCATCCACTTAGTGATTTTCACATCGTTATACGGTTTCATTTAACCCAAGGGAGAACGAAATGGTCCTAATAGCCAACCCATAAAAATTTGAAACAAATTTCTCTAATTCTTTCTAATACTTCCCTAGGGATCCATGCCGCAGACATCCAAAATATCAAAATCACTTCCAAAACTAATTTTACTAAAATAAGCCTCCCTAACCTTGATAGCCACCTTAGGCTCCAACCCTTTAATATTTTCTCAATCTTTGTGATTAACCATACCCAGTCTTCCTTCCTATAATAGTTTAGTTTCAAGTGGAAACCCAGATATTTTGGGCCAACTTCCATATCATGAAAGGGAAAGGGAAAAGTATTATGGATATTCAACACTTCATGGCCTACAAGATTCTGAACAGTAATAGAGGATTTACTGTCCTTGACCACCATGAATGTAGCTTTCCCAAATAAGTCAATATTTTATGATAATTTAGCCACAACACTATAAGCACCATTACAAAAATTAGGATATCGTCAACCAAAAGTAAATGAGTAATGGCTAGAGGGTTTGGAATAACATCTCCTTGAAATTTACCTATGCACTTAGCATCCTCCAACAAGTGAATGAGGCCTTCCGCAAACAAAATAAACAACAAAGGAGACAAGGAACAACCATCTCTTAGACCGCTCTGGGCATGGAAAAAAGGAGATACATACCCCTTTTTAAGAACAACAAAAGATACAAATTGAATGCAACCCATGACCCAATCCACAAAATTAATTCTGAAAACCAGATTAATTAAGAGCATTCTAATATATATCCATCTCACACAAGCATACGCCTTATAAAGATCAATTTTTATGATTACTCCTTTTAATTCAAGAGTTTTGATGTTATGAGGCTTCTCTCGGGGCACCCTAATTGCTTCATGAATTTATCTTCCTTCAAGGAAGTTGAATTGCTCATTTCAAATAAAATTTGAAAAAATAGGGTTTAATCTTCCGATGATAACTTTAGATATAACTTGTATATATTATTGCAAAGGGAGATAGGACAAAAGTCCTCAAAAGACGAAGATTTGCCCACTTTGGGAATTATGGAAATGAAAGCTGTATTGAAAGTAGTTAGGACCATTCCTTCCCTTTTGGATTCATTTATCACTACTAGTAAGTCCGAGCCAATAATTTCATAAAACCCTTCAAAGAACTCAATTCCCCAACCATCAGGCCCGAGAATTTTGTCTTTCTAAAAGCTAGCAAGGACAACCTTCAATTATTCATCTAAGACTTCCTCCACTAATGCTTTATTATCTTCATCCTCCATGAACCTGGAAAATAATTGAGCAACCTTTATTACTTTGAAAATGCTATCATGACCAGACTCTTTGATTTTTTTTTTTTGAAAATGAGCAAACCCAAGAGAAGCAAGGCCCTCAAAATCGGTGACCCCCCTTCCCTCCTCGTCTTGAAGGTTTTGAATTGTATTACTCGTCTTCCTTACCATAGTGAATGCTTAGAAAAAAATTGTGTTTTCATCCTCACTTTCAAGCCATTTGGCTCTACTTTTTATTTTCCATGTTGCTTCTTGAGCCTTAAGAATGGCCTTCCTATAGCACTCCAAGATAGCCAAAGAATCTCTAGCATCGACAGTTAGGAATCCCCCATCCCTAGAATTAGATACATTAAGAATTTCACTTTCAATGTTAGATAGCTCTTGCTCCTCCCTTCTATGTTTTTGCTTAGACCAATCCATAACCAAACTTTTGACACGTTTGATGTTATCTTCAAAATGTTGGGTAATCGAGATTCCACAATTAGGGCTATAATGTTGGGAATCACGATCACATCACCATAGATAAGGATCCACGAGAGGCGGTTAGTCCATGTCACAAAACACATAAGGAGTGTTGGCTTAACCAATGTCCAACAGTCCCCCACCCCCCCCCCCCCCCACGCGAGTTGGTTGTGGTATCGAACACATGACCTACGCTCTGATACCAATCGCTGGGAATCACAATTTCCATCAGAACAAAACCTGCAGGTGTTAGTCAATGATCACATCACCTAAGATAAGAATCCACGACAAGTGGTTGGTCCATGTCATGAAACACATGGGGAGCATTAGTTTATCCAATGTCCAAAGTATAATAGGATCAATCCTCCTTAAAAAAGTTAACAAACTCTTCATCTTTAAACTAGGAGGAGTTTCATTTAAAAGTGAAACCAAGCTTGGGCCTAAGGTTTTTGATCTCCAACAGAATGGGCAAGTGGTTAAACTCACCCCCATACCCAATCCACTAATGAATTTATTGAAATGTTCCACCAACACTTCCACCACTAAGAATATGCCAATCCTTTTAGAAATATGATCATCCTACACAATGGTTTTACCATGAGGATATCAATTTCAAAGGCTCAATATCCAACAACTTTTTATCCATAAGTTTGTTGACAAAAAAATTAGAAAGACTATCAACTTTAGCTCTTGGACCCTAGAACTTAGTAGCACCAAAAGAAAATTTTAAATCCCCACCAATGATCACATTCTCAACCTCCAACATCTTCAGATTAAAAAAGTTGTTTTAAAACTTCAGACGACCTTCATAGGGCCCATAAAGATTAATAAAAAAGAGGGACACCCCCAATTTTGAAGCAAAAAATTCAAGCTCAAATCAGAATTATCACTCCGAAAATCTGAAATAGGAACATTTCGAGTATCCCAACCCATAGTGAGACCTCCTAAATGACCACAAACATTTGAGGTAATAATATTCCACCCTCCCAACATCTACTCCAGAGCCTTAGATACCGTCTCCCCAGGCCCCAGAGTTTCCTGAAGGAAAACAACATTCAGTCCCTCAACCTTCACCAATCTCTTGAAGGCAAGTTTTTTGGAGTCACTTGCCAAGCCTCTACTGTTGAGAGATAAAAAATTGATAAGGAAACCATGCCTTGGGCGTTCAATGCTATAAGTGCCTTAGTGACAGATAATTTCCTGCCAACAACCAAATTCTCCTTAACTCTTTCTTTGGCCTTGGACAAAGAGGATTTCCTCCTACGATATTTATGAGAAGATGACCTTATTTGACCTAAGCCCCTAGACGAGGCATCAGGGAGGGGGAATCAAATGAGAACAAAAGTTATAAAGGATGTCACCAACATCAGAATCCCTTGAGAAACCAGATACACTAAAGGAAGTGGAGGCTCTCAAAGAGGAGAAAGCCAACAATAGAGGGGAGACAGGGAAAATGATTTGAGCAAGTGAAGCCCTAGATATAGATTGTGACACACCAAACCCCAATACCCCAGAACCATTGTTTTGTGGATAAATTCCTTCTACGGATAAAAGCAATCTTCCTAGACCTAGTGGCTTAGCCTAGAAACAACCAAGACAAAATTGCAATGTTTTTCCTTAGAGATGTTTGAAATATGGAAATAAAACCTACTTGGAATCCAATGCAAGATTCCTCCTTCTCCTAGCTTGTTAGCTCCAACTCCAACTCCAATTTCTAAAAGTGGAACCTGCAAATCATCCATAACAAGCAAGAGAACCAAAATATACGAAATAACATATACAAACAACTCTAAACAATAAGTCAAGGATTAATGTTCTACATATGCATAAACAAGACATAATGTATAGGATAAACAATGCATTTTTGTATTAATAATGGTAGGAATTTTTTTATTATTATTATTTTTTGTTCGCTTAAGCAAAAGTCGAACCTTCTTTTCATTTCTCTGTATAAAATAGATTACATAAAATACAAAAAACCTAGGGTAGAAAATTTCCAGAGATATGACTATCTCTAGGCACCTTGGGAAAAGAGCCAACGGCTCGTGACCTGATCCAAGAGACTACTGAATCACTTGACCCGTCCTCCAAGATCCAACGAGCGAGAAACTAAAAGATACAAAAGTAAGTGTCCCCTTCCTACATAGCAGTGAATTTAAAAAGGAGATAAGGCCCACAAAAAATAGAAATTGGGCCCGCTAAGGAAACCAAGTATCTAACTCGGACCCCCCAACATGCACAATGATCCTGGGCCGTTGATCTACCACTGCAAGATCCCACAGTTGAAATACATATCGGGTAGAAAAGAAGCCATGAGAATACCTACCCGATGAGGGTGGTATTCTCTCTCCTGCTAGAGCCACCTGTTGCATGATGAATGGCATCGAGCTCATTTCTAGGAAACCACTTTCGAAGTTGAGGGCACCTGATAAATCGAAAACCACCTTGAGGGCGGTATAGAATAACTAGTGGTGGACCTAAAGATGAATTAGATCTTATACCTAGAAGATTTAGAGTCTGCTGAGGAAGCCAAGAAAGTGACCCTGACCCACCAACATGCACATTGAATCTCGGCCATTGATTCCCAACCGTTCGATCCAAGGGTTGAGAGGGATATTAGATAGAAGAGAAGCAGGACCGCTCGGTAAAGGTAGTATTCTCTTTCCTTCTTGTGCCAAGTGTCGTTCAATGAGCGACAATGGGCTCAATTCAAGAAAACCGCTTCAGGTAATGAGGCTTTCCGAAAACCCGAAAACCATCATTCGCTGCGTCCATTGTTGACATATCCATATCTATGGTAGGAATTCCATTGTTCCTTCTGACTGGAAACTCCCCACCCCATTTTCCTGCTGCGCAAAGCTAAGTTGATCTGTGGTGAAAGATAGTTTAAATAAATCCTCTTTCTATAAATCATCGCCCACCCTTAAACCCTGGTCTGAGTTGTTCTGGGCTGATATAGCTGACAAAGGGTTGAATGTCATTTTCAAAATTACCCCAGGAAAACCGCTTCACGTTGATTGTGTATCTTCTAAAACCCAACTGCTGCGATCCCCTGTTCTGATGGATTTCTCGGTCCACATTCGCTTGGTTGAGATAATAATCCTTCAATCTACCCTGGGGAACCTCTTGCCATCTATACTTATTGCTGCTCTTAGCATAGAGAGCGCCTTTATTGGCAAGTATATCCACTAATTTATTGGAAGTCCTGCGCATATGCGTGAAACTTAAGGTTCTCATGTTCTGTAGGTGGAGATGGATTCTTTGACAGACTTGAAGAAGCCTCCAATGTCTCGAGACTTTTTCCGGAGCCGAACCACAACTGATTCTTTTGACCAAATTGATAATCAACTCAGAGTTTGCTTCAATTATGATATTCTGAAGATTGTCGTTCTTCAGGATTTCTAAACATTACTCTAGGGAAATTAGCTCCACCATATTGTTTGTGGCTCTTCCAAAATTACAATGAAAAATGTATTGTATACAACCCTTATCATCCCTTATCACTCCCCCATAACCAGCCATGCCCGAATTTCCTTTTGAGGCACCATCTATGTTACATTTCATATATCCCTGAGGGGGAGGATGCCAGAAATCTTTCTCAGTGACTGGTTGCTTTACCAATATGTTATTTCCCTGAGGAATAAGCCCCTGCATACCCAATTGAAGTAGTATATGCAAATCAACATTTGAAGGGAGGTTTTGAGGGGGTATTTGCATTAAAGTCCCCACTGTCTCCTTGAGCTATTTTAAAATTTGTTCATGATACTATGGGAGGAACTCTTTTTATTTTTGAAAATCCTATTGTTGCGTTCTTTCCAGACATCCCAAATTAGGAAGCTGGGAGCTAAAGCCCAAGCTTTGTTTACCGTTTCATAATCAGAGAAGTTTCTCCTCCAATTCCTTAGGGTATTGGTAATACTTCCTCTGTCCCTATCTGTTTGTATGAATATTGAGGCAATCCCATCCCACAACGTGGAAGTAAATATGCAGTGGTTGAGAAGGTGCCCCATAGTTTCATCTTGTGATTCACATAGATGGCATCTGGATGGGCCACAAACACCCCTTTTCCGGATGTTCTCCCAGGTCATAATTTTCTTATGATGCACAAGTCACATGAACAGTTTGGTTTTCATCCGTCCTTGGTTTTTCCAAATATTCTTCCAAACCCCATCCGGTTTTGTAGAATCAAGCTCAAGGGCTATGTCTTTTGCCTCTTTAAGGTTAAATGTGCCTTCATTGTTATTGCCCCATCTTAGTTGGTCAAAATCAACTGATATCAGGATCTTCTTTGATCCCGGATGGCTATTAGAGCATCAACCTATGCTTTCAAGGGGCCATTATCCCTGTAATCCATTTCCCTCCAAGTTCTCCATTTTCCTTCGTTGTTTGTCTGATCCCAAAATTCATTTACTCAAAGTAACCCTTTGGTGTCATTATCATGCTTGAGATCTGAAAAGTCTTCTCTTAACAACTTAGGTTCTTGTTGCCATTTATCCTCCCAAAACCATGCAAGGTCTCCAACTCTAATTTTCCAGAAGTTATTTTTCTGAACTATGCCTCTGTTCTCCCAAGCTTTATTGCAGATGTGGGATCGTTTTATGATTCCATACATTCTTATATGGTCCTTGTCTTGCCAATTACTTGCATATTTCTAATTCCAAATTTGTGCCCAAGGAGCTTCTGAATCTGTTATCCATCTACACCATAATTTTGCCCCCAAAACCTTGTTTAGCACTTCAGGATCATCCAGTCCTAAACCTCCATGTGTTTTAGGTTTATATATCTTTTCCCAGGCTACCAAGGCCCATTTTTTCTTTTCTTCCCCTTTGCCCCAAAGAAAATCTCTTTGGATATTTCTACATTGTTGCATAACTCCTTTTGGAGCTGGAAGGGTTGAAAACATGAAGATGGGAACTAATTGAAGGACAAATTTTGTAAGCACCAGCCTTCCTACCAAGTTCAAAGACCTTCTTGTACAATTTTCGAGTCTTGTCATGCAGCTTATTAATCACAGGCTCCCATACTGTCTTGTTCAGAGGTTTGTTTGTGAGCAGTAGCCCCAAATATTTGGATGGTAGCATATCTCTTTGAAAGCCCAGAATTCTGGAAATGTTTCTCTGAATAGCAATGTTAGTGCTGAAAAAGAAAATCTTTGATTTTGAGTGGCTTACCTCTGTACCCGCCGCCATAGCAAAGTCTCGCACGATTTGTTTGTAAGCTAGTTCTTCCTTGACTATGGGGATGCCTATAGCATGGTGTCATCTACAAATTTTTGATGGGTTAAAGTCTATCCATTCCCGGATAGTTTGAGACCTGGATCTTACCTGCTTCTTTATTGGACTTGATAGCTCGGCCGAGTCCTTCCATCATAAGAATTAAGAGAAAGGGGGAGAGAGGATCTCCCTGCTTGAGGCCTCTTGAAGGATTAAATATCTTTGATGGAGAACCATTTACTAGAATTGAAAAACTAGAGGTAGTCACCATGGCCATTACCCATCTTACCCAGTTGTGGTCAAATCCATAAGCTAGAAGGACCTTCCTGATGTAGGCCCAATTTAACTTATCATAAGCCTTTTCTAGGTCCAATTGCATAATCATTCCAGCCTACATTTTACTTATCATTGAGTGAACCACCTCATGAGCTTGAATGATATTATTGAGAATTTGTCTACCCTCCACATATCCCATTTGCTCCACAGAACCAAAGTGGGAAGAAGGGGTTTAAGTCATTCTTATTCCAATCTTTGAGCCTAATTTTGATATGTCTCAATCTTTTGTGTAATAGAAACATTCTCGTCCCCTGGATCTGCAAATCTTCTTTCCACCATTTTTCAATGTTGCTAATAAAGTTTGGATGGGTGAGCCAGATATTTTCAAATTGAAAAGGTCTATTTTTTGAGATTCCTATACAGGACGCCTCAAGTTGAACAAGCCAATGGTCCGAGCCACCAAAGGGGAGAATCCTCGTTGTCATATCAAGGCATGTGAGCATAAGGTCCCCTGAGATAATGAATCTGTCTAGCTTTGAGGCTGCTTGAGACTCTCCTCCTCTTTTGTTGTTCTAGGTAAAGAGGCCATTACTTGTATATGTGTCAACTAGCTTCATGTTGTTTATAAAATTCCGAAATGCTATAAAGTCTCTACCTAGAGTTCTGGTCCCACCCTTTTTTTCTGACAGGGATTTAATCATGTTAAAGCCCCCTCCCAGAATCCATGGTATTGCTGAATGTCTATCTCTTAGATCTTCTAGAGAAGTAAGCAGTCTGAGTTTGTCATCAGACTTCTGTGGACCATAATGTTTGTGATTAAATAAATTTCCCTGTCTCCCAAAGGTTGAATAACCACTGATAAATAATTCCTAGATGCTTCAGCATCCACTATGCCTATTCTTTGGGGGTTCCAAAGTGTGAGAATACCTCCAACTGGTTTGTCTGCTTTGACTTCTAGAAATTCATATCTATTAAGCCATTTTTTGTGTATTTCTCTTATTTTTTGAATTGAACATTTAGTTTCTTGGATGAAAATCATGTCTGGTGTTTCTTCTTTCATTCTATTGTTAAGATTCCTTTGCTTCCTTTTACTTCCTAGACCTCTAATATTCCAAGATGTGAGCTTCATTAAGAAAGATTTATAAAAGAGTAGCTGGTTAGATCTTTCATCTTACTTGAATATATCATCAATTTTCCACTTTCTATCAGTAACTCGTTTTGTTTCTTTCTACCCCTTTTCCTTCTTGGGTTTCTGGGAGCGAGTCCTGATGTGGTTTTCAAGGTTTTCACCCCTTCGTTGTCATGCCTCTCAAGGTTTCTTTTACCTCCCAAACCTTTTGCCTAAGTTCTCCACAGAAACAGCTGTTGCACTATATTAAACTCCTCTTGAGGTTCTGAATCCATACCTTCTGTGGTTACCTGTTTCAGGAATTTTTCCAGATCTAGATGTTCTCTTTCGAGAATCTCCTGCAGTTCATGATCCTCCATTTCCACCTCACTCAAGGTCATTTCTTGGTCCATTTCAAGTTCCATGTTGCTCAACACAGTCTCCTTTTATTGGTTAATATCTTGTATCTCCTCCCTATTTTCTTCCTTTTCCTTCTCCCCTGGCTTGTCCTCCATGGTCTGATTTGCCTTTTCTAACTCCTCGTCTTGTTCTAGTACCTTGTACCTATTTTGGCTTGTCTGCTTTTCCTCATTGTTGTTTTTTTTGTAACCTTTTCCCTCCTTTACCTCTATTTCTCACCTTGTGAAAGCTATCAGTTTCTTTCCCTACTATAACTTTACTTCTACTCTCTGTATTGTTGAAAGGGCAGTCCCCGAATAGATGCCCATGTTCATGGCATTTGTGGCATCTAAAAGGAACATGTTCATAATCCACAGCTTGTACCCATTCTTCATCAAAAGCTTCTAGGATCACTTCATCCAGTAGAGCTCCAGAGAGATCCATCTCCACACATATATGGGCAAAGGAAGCGTACTTTCCCCTTCTAGTTTCCTTAGACATTTTAACAAAACATCCTAGTTTGTTTCCTATTGCTGATAATGATTCTGGTTGCCAGTAATATAGTGGTAGGGAGTAGAGTCGTACCCAAACAGGGACTGAAGTAAAAGTCTCGCGCTCCAGACAAAATTCATCATCCAAGGCCGCATATAGAGGCCTGCAGCTGCATAGAAGTAGGGCCCTCCTTCAAACGCCCTGTCTTTATCCTCAATGTTAGTGAAAACTACAGTGAAGAAACCCTTTGATCCAAGGTGTAGGTCTATGTCCCCTTTAGGTTTCCAGTGATTTTTAATCCATGCCTGTAGCGCCCTCTCCGTTGGCCATAACCCCATGAATTTACAAATGATTGCGTAAGTCATCATGTGATCCCTATGCGCCTGCAATGCTAGATCACTTAACACCACTCTAGGTGTGATAGTGGTCTTAGGCTTCCATGGACCATTTTGTTTTTTGTTTTTTGTTTTCTGCTTCCTGATTCTTTTTCTCTTCTGGCTTCCTCCCTCCTATTATTCTGCTCCTGTGAGTCTCCGTTGTCCATTTTCCCTCCTCCTGAAAAACCTTTTTCAACCTCCAGCGGTTTCTTGCCGCAGCTGGAGACTGCCTGATTGTAGGAGGGAGTGGTGCTCCCCCCCTTACACCCCTCCATGGCATCCAACACATGATTTATTTCTGTAAACCCTAGCTCTTACCAGTCCCATCCATATCGACCTATCAGCATGATCATCCGTGATAATCAATAATGGTAGGAAAATATTACAACCATTGTAGGCCATGATTTTGTGAACCTCTCCCAGTTATCTTGTCCTTCCTTTACGACAATGGTAATCCTTCAATCACACCTAAAGCAGATGGATGGATTATGGACCTCTAGACACAAATGAGCAGCATAAGGGCATAATCAGAGTCTCTAAAATCCAACCTAGACTCTATGGCAGGTGATGGATTTATAGGGTAAATTAGGTGGTTTTTGATTTACCATTCTAGGGCTTAAATACACTTTAGAGGGAGGTAAGTTCTAGGAAATAAGAGATAAGACCTCAATAGTAGGAGTTTGAGATTTGATCCAACAGTAAATAGTTAAAACCACTCTTGAAGCTTCTAGAGAGAGAAACTTCGATTTTTTTTTTTATTTGTCCTCATCTCCAAGTGCTCATCACACTTTTTGTGAAAGAAACCTGCATTGACCAATGCAGGTTGCATGTTTCCAAACTACCCCAGCACATGTTGTCTTAAAGACAAGTGCAATGATCCACAAAATTAGGGTTTTTAGCCAATGTAACCTGTGATTCTTGTAACTTTTGGAAAGGGAATGCTTTTGGCTTTCTATGGGATTGATACAAAGTGTAAATGGATGATGATAGATCTGGGTTCAGGGCCATTTGTTTGTATGCAACAAAATGACCTATAATGCTCATGATTCCAATCAAACCCCAGAGTTGAAAAATAAATAGCAAGGGAAGGGACAACAAGAGGGAGACAAAGAGAACTTGGAGGATGCACAGCCAGAGAAGACATTCCACCAGGAGCCTAAGAAGAAAGCTCAACATCCTCAAATCGTTCCTGAGGCAATGCCCCTGATACTGGCAAGGCCAAAAGTAGGTGGTATCTTCACATTAATATCCTCAGACCTAGGGTCTGATAACCCTTCCTTCAAGCAATCCCCCAAATATGATCCTTGAACAACCTTCATTTTCTTTTTGCTCCTCCTTGCGTCAGGCCTTTGTGAAAGGGAGAGAACAACGACAGACTGTGTGCCCATATTTATGGAAATATTTGCACCTAAGCGACACCAACAAAGTTACTGATTAAACGATAACTCTACTGAGTACCATTTTTTTGAGGTAGCAAAAAATCATCCGATTTTAATAAGTGTTGATTCAGAATACACATTTTTTTGGAGCATATTTTTGACACTTTAAATTTTCTTATGTATCAAGTATGAACATTTTTTTTAAATGTTTGTGATTTTCATGTTGATTTTGAAAAGTGTTGATACAACATCAACCCATTTTATTAGAGGGTTTATTTTTGACACTTTAAATTTTCTAATGTATTGAGTGTGGATAATTTTTTTAGATGTTCATGATTTTCATGTGTATTTTGAAAAGCATCAACATTTTTTTTAAAGCATATTTTGACACTTTAAATTTTCTTATGTCATAAGTATGCACATTTTTTTTAAATGTTGATTATTTAACCATTTTTCAAGTTGTCTTATTCCTCTCCTTGTTTTTCGTCTTAAGGTGTTTGTTTT